>JASGAT010384713.1:0-25045 GCA_030220025.1 Chelon auratus | reverse complement strand
GTGTGTGTGTAGGGTATGCTGGAGAAACTTTTTAAGAATGAAGAGGAGGAAATCGCCGTAGCACGCCTCTGTTTTGTGTTCACATCGTCACCGTGCGCCGGAGGAGGACCAGTGTTATTATTTCCAAGCCCTCATGTCGGGGAAGACGGGAGAGCTGACACGCGTCTGGATATGTGGATCTAGTGTGATGACCTGCAAACTAAAGTTGTGAGATCGCCTGATAATCGAGCTGTTAGTGAATGATCGAGACGCCCGGAGCCGGCGGGGAACCGACGTCTTCTTGTGAGAACTGAAACGCCGCTCTCGGCTCGCTTACGAACCAGCTCTCGGATCATTTAATTTTTTTTTTTATTTATTTATTTATTTATATTTTTTTTTTGCGAGGAGAGTCCCCTGGAGCCGACATGGAGGAGTGGAGGCAGTGCGGACGGTGGCTGATTGACTGCAAGGTCCTGCCCCCGAACCACCGGGTCGTGTGGCCCTCGGCGGCCGTCTTCGACCTGGCGCAGGCCCTCAGGGACGGAGTGCTGCTGTGCCAGATGTTGCACAACCTGTCCCCCGGATCCGTGGACCTGAAGGAGATCAATTTCAGACCCCAGATGTCACAGGTGAGTCGGGCTCGTTGTGAACTTCAAACCGGCAGATGATTGGGATTGATTTCCACCCGGGGGCTATAGATGCTCATTGCACTGCTGCTCATTCATATCGTGGGATCTCCACTGGCATGCTCCGTGGTTTGCCTCAGTTGTTTGGAGAACTGTATATTACGGCACAACGTTTCCCTTCCTATGTTTCCCCAGTTGATCAGGAGGTTTTTAACAAGAAACCTTCCTGTCACAACAAGCCCACTGCTTGGCACTACTGTCAGTGCATGTGTGATAATACAGTGGTTTAACTCATACTCAACCTGTGCTTCGTTTAGTGTGCACAGGCTAAGCAAGGGTTTTCAGAATAATGTGGCACCTCTGTGTTGATGGTTGCCTCTACATCTGGCTCTACCAGTGCAGTACCCTAACAAAATGCACATTCTTGCACATTTAAGGTTTACAATTTACGCCTTATTCTTAAGATTTTAGTGTCCACCAGGAATATCATGACAATCGCAGTAGGCATCTACAGCATCTTCACGTTTGCTTCAGAGGGTGTTAATTGAGTATTAACTAGCAGAGGCTGAGTGGAAGTGAGCTGTGATAACAAACTGTTAAAGGAAAAGGAAGTGAAAGGTTTATGCATCCTTGGTTCAGTAATTAGCACCAGTTTTCTTTTTCTCTTTGTTTTGTAGGTGGGTGTGGCAGCTCTCTAGATGAAATACTAGCAAATCAGAGGTTATGAGAAGTTTAGGGGATACTCTTACCCCAGTCATGACTGAGTAATTGCCACTAGCAGCAGCTTTACCCACTTTGTATCTGAGGAAGTCAGGAAGTCAGAGACTAGGTTTACTTCTAGTTCTTTGAGGAGAAACTCAGAGGAATAACCACCTCGGTGTATAATTAGACTCAAACATAACACAAGTCTACTCTGCGGTGCGATTAGAGGTTTGGAGCGTAGATGTGATGCGCCTCTGCTTCCGTAAAGCTCCCTCTCCACTTCAGCTCATTCATGTTTCCAGAGCCAATATGAGGAAGTGTCGGGTGCCACAGGAAGCTCACACGACCACAGCAATGGAGCACAAGTGTGCTGTGGCAAATGTTTCTACTGACTTTTATTCGCCTGTCTGCACTGAAACGTTGCTAAGAGTTCTAAAAATTGGTGAATGAATCTTTGGTTGCTTGCAATGGAGACCGTTTCGGGTTATTCTCATTGTCGTGCCCGTAGAGGCCCAGACAGACACCATGTCAGAGCAATCGGCCGCTGACAGCACATTTGTCTAATATTCTTGGCACACCTTCCATGACCCCTTTCTGTCATAATAATGTGTGAATGTCTGTCTCTTCATCTGTCTGCCTTCCACTCTGTCTGTGTTGGTTACCGCTTTCTTGTAGGCATGCCTTGCTTTTGTTTGAGGTTTAGAGAAAATGTAAATTGATAGGCCTGATCAACCAAGAATAAATATACAACCATCTTGAAAGTTATGTAACCAAGCGGCAATGCCAAATATTCTCTGGTTCCAACTTCACCAATGTGGATATTGGCTACTTTTGCATTTTTTTATTTTATTTTATTTTATTTTTTTTTATCCTGCTTTGGAATCACTACTCACCCACATGGAAAAAACCTATATGAGGATATATACGCATAAATGAAACCTATATGCAGTTTATCTGTGCATATATACATTATATATGCACATATATGATAATATATATGCTGCATATATAGCATGTATGTGTATATATGAAAACGGCCAATATTATGTATGTCACATATATTCAAAACCTATATTAGAACCTATATTAAAACTTATATGTTCATATAGGTTCTTTCTGTGTGGGCAGTACCTGTAGAAAGTTAAGGTTAAGTCAAATTTTCTTTGCGATTCTCCGTGACATTGCATGATATACATTTTCATGTGATTGCTAACTAACAATATAACATCAGACATCGCATATGTCCACATATCAGCATTCTGGGAATGACATACACAGTTCCTCCACTATGGACAGTGCTTCAAGCTCGTTCATCATTTTCTTACCTGCTGAAAACCTCCGGCCGCTTCGTTATGTTGGTATACGCTAAGCTTCAGCATCCACTAGCTTTGTGTTAGCCTGTTTCCTTTGCAGATGCTTGCACTCTCTTGTGTGCATGCGTGCATATCTCCAAAACTCAAAAATTGTAGGCCATTTATTTCCTCCTAGGAGATTTTTCTGCAAGTTATTGACCTATATCTATCCACTTTTTATGGGTGTAATTGAAGAACCTACACAGCACAAGTGACATAATTGAAGGGGAGCAGTAACGCATTATGTTGATGTGAACTAATATTGGTTCTATATGATTGTCAACTGAATATGTTTTGGTGTCAGGCAGTTGGACAAATAACCCTTGGTCATCTGGGGCTCAGGGGAGTTGCAGATAGATGATAGATAGATACTTTATTAATCCCGAGGGAAATTCAAGAAATTGCAGTAACCGCTTTTAACTGTTTTCTTCCATTTCAAACACTAAATGCTTACTAGAAAAAGAAATCAATAAAAAAAAAGTTAGTTGTAGCAATAGTCTCCTTACCAACGTCTCTTTGCATTGTAACCTGTGCTACTGACTTCCATGATTACATGGCAAGAGGCAGGAAAAAGAGAGGGGTCTGGATGGCACGCTTTGATCCGCCCACTAATCCCGTGCTCCCAGTCCCACTAAGTCAATCTGCAGTGAGGGTGGATGGGATGTCGTCGGTGACAAATTGGGTTAAACAAAATCCTGGCAGCAGAACACTGGTATGTGATTTATGACAAGGGAAAGGTCAGAGCACATGGGCCTTAACACCCAGAACACCCAGCGCAGTGTCTTAACCAAATGAAGAGGAGGTGAAGCAGAGCGATTAGATTATTTTCTCTTCCCATCAACATATCTCCTGGTTTGATTGATAGTTTCTTAAATTGAGTTTTGTCTCTATTCAACATTTAGTTATGGTATCCTCAAGTATGTGAGTAGGTGTTAACTCTCATTATGAGTCTGTCTGACCCACATTGTAGTGGTGGCTTTCAGAGAACAGAACACTGACATTCAGACAACAGGAAAGTGCTTTTCCTGTTTCTAGTGACCCACTAACTGTTTTCACTTGCTGCTGTTAACAGTTTACAGTCTCTAATCACACTAATGCTTTTAAGTTTGGCGTTGATCCCAGTTTGTGGGTTCATTAGGTTTGTGAGCATTTTGTAAAGCTCAACTGGAAGTCATGGCAACAACCCAGAGGTGATGCTGTATTATTAAAGCATGGCAAGTGAACCCTTAATGACCCACCAGCCATATAATTTTTAAGAATTTTCTATGATAAATGTCATTTTTTAATTGTTTGGACTTGAACATTTTTAGCAAATTCCTTGAGGGTGTGTTTGATTTGGCGTAGATGTACCTGAACAGCATGGTATCTCAAGGAGATCTTGTCTGTGTGGACTTGTTCTCCTCATGTCTGAGTACGTTTCAACACAAAATTGATAAGCAGATCAATCAGTTAAGTTGATTTTTACAAGGTGACCTGACTTCAGTTTTGATACGATAAAATGTTTTAATAGTTTCTCAAGCAATAACGCCAAACAGTCAGTGGTTTATGTTTCTCACATGGTGCTTTTTGCTGTGTAAACTGAATATCTTGGTGCTATGGTTGTTAATGGGACAAATTAAGCAATGTGATAATTTCTGGGGACACCTGCGATGGTTTTTGCTGAAATTCTGACGTTTTATATGATAGACAATTTAAGATAATCAGTAGGCCTAGTGGGTTTCCCTGAGGCATACCGGTTTCCTCCTTGATGATATGTAGGTTTCGTGAATGAGCCCATATACTATACGTAGGGCTGAATATGTCAGGCCTGTTGACAGGTTTGGATTGTAGCTTGGCTTATACCTGTAACAGTGAATGCACCACATGATCAAAATAAATAAAATAAGAAAAAAACAGAAACATGTTAATCATCTAATAATTTCTCCCCACCATTTAAAACTGAAGAACCTACTTTGATGAGTGACCAAATATCCCACGAACTGGATGACTGAAAACCTTCATGGAAAAGCATAACATAGTTAGCATCTACTTTAGCAGTACTGAAAATGTTAATTCAGGTGGCTAAAAACAGAGACGTCCATTGATCCATCTTTCACTGTGCAGGGAAGAGGTTTATTGTGTGTGTATATGTATAATGATGAAGGAAATTATCACGCAGTGCCGTAACCGAAAGGGTGTGATATGCAAAATGTCAGCTGTAATTAAAACGAAACTAATGATAATTATAGCTGGTATATTAAAAGGATGCTCTATTCTGGTTCAGCAAAGTTGTTAATGCTAAAGTGATAACATGAAAACACCAGAGAACATGCTCTCAAACTGATTTGTGATTGTTAATTTTGTCTGCCAGGCTGCCTGATCAGGTAGAAGATAGAACAACCGGTTTTGACACTAGCTAGAGCAGAGGTACTAATCAGAAGGGAGCAGGAAGAAGATGAGATATATCAATGTTCTGTTATTTTTGTTCATCTGTACAGGAGAGGAGGTGAAGTAGCTCTTGCAAAGAAGCCGTGAAACTGGCCTCCATTTATGTGGTCAAATAAATCCCTCACTGTCTTTTTTTCACCGTTTATTTGTCCGTACTTCAGGGTTGTAAACGGATGCTTAATGAGCGCCAGTGTTTGCAGAGGCTTTTGAGCTCAAAGTACGTATTCAGAATCCAACGCCTCAGGCAGCGTCTGAAAGACAAGACTGAGCCGTGTGTTCTCTGAAGCCTTTTGTGTGTTCTGTGGTGTTTTTTTTTCTTTTTTTCACTTCTCATTCTCTCACTCTTTTCCCCCCTGTTAGTGAGGTAGTTGTGAATGCCTTTGGGATGACTCAGGCAGGTAGGTATGTATGTGTGTGTGTTGCTAGGCTTTTGTTTCAGGGTAAGTGTGTGTGTACTTGTGTGTTGTGTCTGTGTGTGTGAGAGGGATGTTACAGCACCTGTGTTCAGGCCGAATCACTGCTGGCTGAGCCTACAGAGCTCTCCTGAAGCTTCTCAGTACTCCACAGGGCCCCAGATCCCACACAGAGCCAACCACTTCCACTCACTGTAATTGAGGTTCTTCTTCTCTGTCTGGCTCCCATAAGAAATATTGACGGGAAGTAATAGAAACTTCATCTTCTCCTTTTCGTGTAAACAAGAATTATTATAAAATCACTGATGTGTTTCAAGTAGTTTTATTAACTTAAGCAGTTTTTCTATAAATGATACAATTTCCTTAAGAAGTCATGCCTGAACAATATAAAAGCAGTTGAAAGTTCATGAATAGTTTTTTGACCAAAATGTTCCCACGGCTGTACAATTAACTTTTTTTCCAGACATGAACAATCTGACAGCATTATTCTTAAATATAATGAAACCAAAGGTTCTTGGTAACTACACATTCTTTACATTAAAACAAGAACTTAGAAGAAAGATATCACATGGAAACCATTGTGGCATCGTGAACAGTTAAATGACCCTTTAAGGTTTCACCTTTATTGTCGATTCTAGCTAACATGTGTTTATGATACAAATTCTAACATGCATTCTGTCCAGTTTTCAAATCCAGAGGGCATGCGCTTTTACAGAATGCGAAGATCACTCGAGCAGCAGTGACAACCCCTATATTTATTACGGCCAAGTCAAATTTTGAAATATTCTGCAATTCCCTCTGATCGCCCAGGGGACACAGCCTCTGTGATTTAGGTATTTTCATACCATCCCACATCCCTAGATGTTCCCCAGATGTAAAAATGTTTATGTCCATTTCTGTCATTTCCAACATAGATCATCCATCAGCAGGCCCATCCTATGAAGCTTACATTGATCAGGCAATACATTAAGACCACCTTCCTAATATTGTGTAGGTCTCCCTTGTGCCTCCAAAACAGTTGTGACTCATCAGAGAATGAACATGGGCCTTCTGAGGGTGTCCTGTGGTATTTGGCAACAGGATGTTGTTAGTGGAGGCCTTTGGGTCCTATGGGTTGTGGGGAGGGGCCTCTGTGGATCATCCCCTTCAGTAGCTATTTGCTAACCTTTGCTGGTTGCTGCTTGATGCCAGGCAGGTTGACTACAGCATATTCCTTGCCAAAAATGGCTGCCCTTTTCTTCTTGAAATGTATTTAATGAGACAGGAAAACTACACAACTGCTACGTAACTGTCAAACCAAAAGGTGCTAAAAAAGGCTAGGCTCGGGCACCTGATATTTTGGAACTATACATTCTACCCATGCGCTGCTGTGATGTGATTTAATTTTGCTATCAAAAGATTTCATTTGAGTATTTTCTTGTTCCTTCCATTCCTTGTGTGGTTTTTAATGTATGAATGGTATCTCATTCTGTTTCTCTGCCCAGCCAGTATCCTATATAATGAACGGATCTCTTGGCAGAAATTCTGCAACATTGCAGCTACGTTGATCAAATCAGTTCCATTCTGCCTTGATCACATGATCGCAGTAAATGCTCACTGCTTTCTTTCGGTCATGTTTATAACACTGAAAGCCTCAAAATGAGATCAGCGGGAGTGTATGGACCAGGAAACGACATGTTAAATGCCAGCTCACCTTCTATTTTGAAATCTCTGTTTGTGGCCACAGTTGGGAGGGGGTGGTGAATACTGTAGACAACCACCCACCCACGCCTCCCTCAGGGGTAATTTAATCTCAGTGTTAGGTCTACTGTTGACCCCATGACCCCGGCGCTCGCCGGATGCAGGTAATACTGCTAATGGAGCTCATTAGGGATACGTCCTGGGTTGAACAGCTGGGACGGTACCACTGGAAGCTAATGGGATTGACAAAGAGGGAATGAGTATTCTAACCTTTAGTGTGAGGTAATCTTTCTCTTAAAGTAACAAAAAAATCTTTTTAACTGGAACTTTTCACATTTGTGAGGCTTGAGTGTTGACATTTGCGGGACTGGCTTATATACAGTGTGTCATTTCTTGTGGCAATGGAAGCAGCCTTTTCTCATGTGTCATTGTCGCTTGCAAGCAAAATGTCCTTCACTGTAACTTGTAAACAGTTCACGGCTTGCAGAATAAATTCCACATTGAATACACGCTTTAAACTAGTACAAGTAAATGCAGTCTGTCTTTATGATGTAAATTTTTAGTTTCAGTCAACAAAGCAACCAAACTATTTTGAGCTATTTTGTGTTAAAAAATAATTATATTTAAGAATCTAGAGTTTCCCACACATTTTAATAGTGCAGTTAATTTAAATAGTAATTTATGGACCAATCTGTCCAACCTCAACCATGTACGGTTCTCACTACAAATTTTGTCACTGTGCTCTAAGATTCATTACCCTTTTTCCTTTTGCTGCTAGCCACATCCTATAAAGTCAAAACAACATTAAAAAACTGAATTGATTCTACCTTTGTATCAGGTGAAGTGAATATCAATTAAATCACAGTTACTTGCTGGTGCCTGAAATCTCAGGAAGGGAGTGTTCAAGAAAAGCTTGATCAGGGGTTCGTTGGTTGCAGAACTCAGCAGCCAACTTTGACTCAGAAAATGGAATCAGCAACCATTTTTTGCTCACATTAGGCAAAACTTAGGTATATGTTGAAATGACCACCTCTTTGTCCATGAAATTATTCAGACCAGTTCTCCTCCAGATAAACATTTTGCTGGTGCAGCCTTATTAGTCTAGTCTCAGTGATACTGCCCCATCTGTACAGTCGATTGTTATTATTGCTATTTTTGTTGCTATCATCAGAATGATGACGCCATGAAAATAATACCAAATTGTCCTAGGGGATATAGCAGGGACATAGCGCTATATTGATATTTACTCGGGATCATGCCTTGTTCAGAGTGAGATAAGATTGCATAGCACAAAGCAGTGCTTGCCTGGGCTGCTGGGAATTCAGTGTCCTATACAGGGTCAGTTTATTAGGTCAGATGCGTTAGAGAGGAAGGCTGTTTTAACTTTGCCAGGCTGAAGCACAGTCTTTTTATCCCTTTGGCCTGTAAAACACTGACTAAAAAAAACAACAGAGAAGGTTTTAGAAGCATCTGCGCATCTGCTTACGTTCAAGTTTGGACAATTTCATATAAGCCAGATGAGATTTATCCTCTTAAAGTTAATCCACACGTCAGCTGTACAAACAGAGTATTTGAATAGCATTAATATTGCAAAGAGAATTCCCACAATGCTGACCTGAACAGTGTCTGCGTGATGCTTAGTATGATGGGCTGGCAGTGTATTCTCAAGAATACAGCACACCATTAAATCTCCCAAAAAATTAAAAAGCCTTCTTGACAGCAACTAAGAGACGTTTCAGACTAATAACTACAATGAACTCCTTAGAGAGAATTCTAAGTCTGTCAAAATTAGAAGAGCAGATGAGATAAGATGTTGCTGGATCCTGGTCTAAAGTTCATTTGGTCTAGTTATTTCAGTCTTCTTACTTCCTGGTTGCTTTAAGTTGCTCTTTACAACACCACTGAGAGACTCAAGCCAAAGCGCATTCCTTACAGTAAATTGATGTTGACTTAACACATCATCGTACTGCTTACATGATGTCTTTGCGCAAGCTGTTTTTGTTCCATATTCATTTCTTCTGTGACTTATCATTTTAATTGCCACGTGAGGCATGCTGTGTTATTACTTAGACTAGATTGAGCAATAGGCTAAAAGAGCAGTGATATGGCGGAGAGAAATATTCCTTTCAGATGATGCCTTTTGCATCTAACATCAGGCTTTACAACATAGCGTCTCATAAAAATAAGTCAGAGGCTGTAAACTCATACAGCTTGTGGCGTTATGAGAGTTAAAGAATAGACAGCAGGGACTCAAACAGGAAAAGGGTTAAGCACTCGTATAAGGCAGGAGCTGAATGGATCCCATAGCAGCCGAGGTCGATATTCATTAAGTGCAAATGAATGGTCACACGTATGCCACTATAATTCTGAGGCCTGCCGCCTGTGTGTTGGGACAAAGAAGCAGGAAGTGAATTTGGAAGTCAAAACCCCCTTTTATTTAGTGCATGACACATCTGCAACTGCTATGGGTAAAAACCACAACTACCACAACATGTGCTACTGAAGCCAGTTTTAGACTATGCAAACCTTTAAATGTCCCCCCAGAGAATACACACAATGTCTATAATATAGTAGTTTTTATATACACCGATCAGGCATAACATTATGACCTCATTCTTAATATTGTGTGCGTCTCCCTTGTGCCTCCAAAAATGTTGTGACTGTTCAGAGAATGGACATGGACCTTCTGAGGGTGTCCTGTGGTGTCTGGCAACACAATGTTGTTTAATGTTGTTAGTGGGGGATCTTCGTGTCCAATGGGTTGAGAGGAGGGGCCTCTGTGGATCATCCCACAGATACTTGATCAGTTTGGGATCTAGTGAATTTGGAGGCCAGGTCAACACCTTGTGCTGTTTGTCATGTTTTTTTTTAAGTTGTTCCTAATCCGTTTTTGTGTGTGTGTCTGTGTCAGGCTGCATCCTGCTGGGGATGGCTGCTGCCATCAAGAAGTGTCATTGCTATGGGGTGGGGGTGTCTGGTCTGGTCTAGGTGGATGCTACATGTCTAAGTAACATCCACATGAATGCCAGGTCTAAAATTTTCCCAGCAGAACACTGAATTGTCACAAGACAGACAAGGTGCCACCCTTTCTCTCACTTTCTCACAGTCTGCATCCTAATGCAAACTGTGAGCCATCAACTTTTTTGAATGTGGGCCACGTGGGCCATGATGTGATAGTTCAAGTGGAAAAAGTGCTGTGGAAGAACAGCGAGTTGAATTTTGATTCTAAAGTCTTAAGATCACCAGAAAACATTTAGGGATGCGACCACTCTCAGAGTTCCGAGCTGAAACACGAAAACAAAAATGAACAGGAAAATGAGGCATCGTGGGTAGACGGGAGTTGGGATGGCTTTTATATCCTGTCTATGTCATCTTAAAGTGGTTTAATATGCGCTATCATCCTACAAAACATTATAGACCTCCATTTGGACAAGTTAGTTTCTTTTTGTCCCCTATCTTTTTCTTGGCTCCTCTATACTATATGGGAACAATGGAAGAGACAAGAACAGCTTAAAGTCATCTAGTTCAATATTAGATGCACCAGTAGCAGATAAGGTAAAGTATTTTGCCTCATGATGAAAATTTTTGAACCTACCTTGCAGTACATTGCATTATTGCATATATCACTTCCCTCATTTGGTATTCCAAAATTGCTTCAACATGACTCAGCCAGTCTGTAAAACCCAAACCCATGTGTTTTATCTGATGTATTAAAAGACAGTGCTCCACCTAAAGCCTGTGGAACATTTGTGAGCCTCTTCCCTATTTCTGCATTCCTCAGGGAATTTTAGGTTGAAATGTGCGTGCAGTGTTTATGCGGGGAACTCCGAGCTGACCTAATCTCTCAAACCAACAGAGAGAATTGAAGTGATGTCATGTAGGGGCAGATTACAGTAAATCCATTAAAGAGTCTTTCAGTGGCATGAGCGGAGAGCTTTTGTGTAACCTTAAAATTCTTGCGTCTGTGATAACATCCTGCAGAAACTGTCCACTCTCTGTTTGTACCCTCTCTTAATTGTCTTACCTAACTAACCTCAGGGGGCGCATTACACTTGGAGGAAACGGATCCTCCATGACAACATGCTGCCAGTTTCTCCATTTCACAAAGAGATCACGGAGCCTTATGGACACCGTCTGATTTCTAAAGAGGCTCCATCTGCATATCGGTTGTTGGGGGTGATTAACACGGGCATGCGGTGGAATGGCGCCTGAATCTTCCCGGAGCCAGGCATGCTCTGCTGGGCGCCATCACTCCGTGGAGAAATGAGAAAGAGGACGCCACAGTCCTGCCTCTGTAGTTGTGAGCCAGATGGCTGAATCTCTCCCCTGCAGTTCTTCCCAAATCAGACCACATGAGATCCTTTTATTCGTTTTCTTTTCCTTTTTAATACAAATAAATCAATTTTGACTACTTAATCGGTGGTCAGGTTTTTGTCCAGGTCTTGAATGGCATCTGTCTTCATCGACCACTGTCGGTAATGACACTTGGCCTGTTACATGTTGAGCTGCTGTCAGAGCAGAGAGTCTAATGATGTGAGTTGTTGTGGTGGTAGACTGATTGTAGCTGTTTCCTGCGGACGGGAGCAGATTAGGATCTGGATTGGGGAGAGGCACAACCCCCCACGGACACTTCCAGCCCCAGCTGTACACACACACACACACCCACACACACACTAGTACATTAGCAGCCTCTCTCTGGGAGGAAGATAAACAGCGTTATATTTTTTTTCTATCTCTTTGCCAATGGAAACGGATAATATGGAGCCATGTGACGCAGTGCCTGGTGGCAGATTAGTATAGGAGGGTTTCAGTATGTCACACTACCCATCAGGCCTTTTGCCACAGAATCGCCACAAGTAGCGCCGATATCCCATTACTGACTGCTTATTGATCATATCACATAATTGGCTCTGGAATAGGAAGGGCACAAAGGTAGGGTTACACTGTTAGACTCAGTCCCATAAAGAAGGCCAGCACTTATTGATCTTCCCCACTGCTCAGCCTCTTGTTAATCATGCAAACAAAGTGGGACACTGTGTTGTGGGTTACAGAGGGCGGAAGAGATCATTTCCTCATGCTCCACATTTAGCTCAGGGTGCACTGCTCTGAGACTGGTAATTTAAGCTCTTTCCAATTGTTCACTTGTTACAGTTGGTTATTTTTTCTAAATGTAGTTTCTGTTTACTGAGGATTATCTTTTGATACATTATTTTTATTTAAAGTAAATTTAGTTGGACATATAATATAGGGCTGTACTACGACCAGTGTGTTCATTATTTAATGCTTGGCCTTGGTTTTATGCTTGACTTTTGTATAGTCTGATCAATAACGTAAGAATGCAGCAATCTATTTGGAGTTTTCCGGACCATTATGAAGGATTTATCAGCGTGTAGATGTGAGGAGAGCTTGTTAGTTTTGTCCGCTTTGGGCTGCCATAGAAACATGGTGGCACAAGATGCCTTATTCGGTGGAAGGGGACATTGTCCATATATACATATGAACGGTGTCCTCTTCCAGAAACTAGGGCTGCAACAATTTGTTGACGTCACTGATACATTGATTTGCATGGAATATACAGGCACGTCAATGCCCTTCCCCTGCGAGGGATACAGGAAACAGGAAACAGTTATCCACTCCTACCTGAATACACAATTCTCCAAATTCCCCCCGAGATTCCTCTTAAATTCAATCATTATACCAACCAACAGATCTGTGATAGAACTACTATTGTCACTAACAGTTTTATGACCCTATCCTTTTGTTTATATTAATTTCTTCTCTCTCTCTCGTAACATAATCAGTTATATCTTGTACTTGTTCAACACTTATATTCTGCTTTAGTCAGATGTTTATCTCATTCCTCCTGCAGCTCAGTTCTCTTCCTCTTCTTTCTCTCTTTCTGTCTCTATCCAGCTGGTCTTAAGCATCCGGGTTGCCTCATTTGAGCTGGGTTCTTCTCAAGATAGAAAGCGTCTTGAGACGATTTGTATTGTTATTGACGCTATATAAATAAAATTGAATTTGGAAATTGAACTGAATAGCAGAAATGTCAGAAAAAGGCAGTGTGTTTAAACGCAGACCCAGTGAATAAAACATTTCACCACCTTAGTGCAGTTGCTATTTGTGAGCACCTCAACAGAGGATGTCCATCAGCGTCAGTGTGTGGACTGTTATAGTGAGACTGAGATCTTTTGCCTCCCCACATCTTGTGTTTCAGACGAGAACTTAACAAAGACCCTCTAGAGCAGAGGCTACCGGCTAGTATGGCAATGCAACGCCCAGTTGTAAGCTGTGTAGTTTTGCACATATAGACATGGCTTTCTATTAACACCATGCTAATCAAAATCCACTGGAAAAAGCAATCATTTATTGTAGCCTGTATTTAAGAAAAAAAAAAAAAAAATCCAAGCAGATCAGCCCTCTGCCCGGCTAATCAACTAGTCTTTTCAGCACTAATGAACTGCATATTACACAGCTTGTGAATCTGATTTTGTTATTGGACATAATCCAGTTACCAGCATATGAAATGAATCAGGTCAGTGATTACAGGCTTAAAGAGTCTAAGTCTCACAATGTGCCTCAGGAAGAAAGCGCCTCACCACCACCTCCATTTTTAGTGTCATGCTCAAGGATGAGCAGAGCAGAGTCGGAAGGGACTGAACCCAGGATTTGCAGTTGAAGGTCGACCTCTTTAACTAGTCAGACGATGATACAGAGAAAACAAATCTACCTTGATAGTTTTAACTGACTCTCATTTGTATTCTGGAGGTTTCAAACCGGCCTTAACATTTCCCTGCATTTCCCATAATTGTACCTGAAATAAGCTGCCATCTTGCATGCTAATGAAACTGTAATTGTCACTGTTAACAAAGGCCAGGGAAACCTGCTTCAAGAAGCTTTGAGAGTTAGCCTGAATTCATTGCAGTTTAACAAATACTTTGTGTTGGAGGGGAAAGATGAGTCCAAATCGCTTTGCAGGGGAAAAGAGAGAAAAAAAATGTTATTTGTAGTCTGTAGGGTGTTGTAACACTGGAAATCCTCACAACTGTATATTTGTAGTTGTATATATATTTAGTCTACTGTGAGACACAGTCTGTTTTCTTTCTTGCAGCTGGTGCATCATTCCTGATGGTGAACAACCACATGCTTTTGTATAATGCAGATCTTTGGACAACCTAGTTGGGCATTTGGACTCGTTACATTTTTGATTCATGCTCATGATGAGTCAATCTATTGTTGGATGATCCAGTTGTTTTAGCATTTATCATCACAGTCCAGACACATGATTCAACTGGTGAGAGAAAGAAAGTTTTGTTCTTTCAGACAAAATCGACTGTCTCTGTGGTGTCTTGTAACACAGACACGCCGTCCTATCTTCCTTTGATCGATGACGTGTCGAAAAAACTATTTCTCATAAGCGGCAGCTGGAAGAAAGGCAGGTGAGCATCCTCGGTCCCATCTCAAAAAGGTGAAGAAAACGTTAAAGCAGTCACTAGTTGGTTGTAGCATAATGAAAGCAACAGAGTGTGAAGACACCAAAGCTAAACAATTTAAAATGAATAGGCGAGGCTCCTGGGGAAAACAAAGAGAGAAAAAATGAAGGTGGAGTGAGGAAGAATCGGATTGAGAGGAAGCTGTTAGCGGCTTTCTCTTGTGAAATTGAGCGTGGCCCTCACACCGACGCACATCTGGTCCTCCGCAACTTACTCCCCATCAGCAGACAAAAGATTTGCTTCAACTACACAGACTATGGCAACAAGCAGAGCTTACACACACAGTGGTGGTCTCTGGTTTAGCAATCTGACCCACTAAACGTCTACCTAAACATTTATTTATACTTCCTACCTCTTTAGCCCCATGTGGTGACAATGATGAAACTGCATGTGTTCTGTAAGTGCTTGCTGTCATTACATTGTTAAGTTGGTCGTTCTCCTTACCTTTAGAAATCATTAGCAAAGCCACAAACCCCAGTGAACCATGATCAGGTTGTTGATTGTAGTCAGTTATTGATGTGCAGAATAATCCACTGTTTTCTATCTTATCTTTGAAAATGTTCCCCACAAGAGCTTTGATAAGGTAGTTGGTCATAGTTTATGGGCTAAATAAAAATCAACTTGGCAGCTGTTTAGCTCAGCTAGTGTGTCATGTTTAAACTGTGCAGTGTCGATTTCCTCTGCAAATATATCGAAGAAGAAGATGCATTTTATGATGTTGGTGCTTTGAGTTACACATTATAGTCCTTATTACATAATGCTAGTACAGTTTTACACATTATTAACTATTGAATTGGCCACTAAATGCACAAACGGAATAAGCTATGCACCTTTAAAATGATACGAAACTCTTAACATTGCACCACTGTTAACAGTGGTAATAATTCATTTTTACAGTTTACAAAGTTCTTCCTTAAGCTATTTGCTGATGTATTTAGCATTGCCTTAGAAACTGCCTTAGAGGCTGATAGTTGTGGGGTTTTGCCTCGCACGTTTTCACACATGAACTACAAGGTAAGTTCTAGCTTTCTCCCCACTTAGCAGTTTGAATGGATGTTCTTACTGCAACTCTTCACTGTAGACCATAGACTGTATAATAAATAATATGGACATATATATGGGAAAATCAAAATTTGCATGTTGATACGTGCACGTAGTTGTAAAAAATACTCTAACTCTCTCAAAAATGGTCAAAATATGAAACCCTATATTGTACAACATTAGCTTGGGTTGTTCAGTGTTACTGAAATGTTCCTGATTCAGCAACTTAAAGAGTCTACATCAATTGTAGTGTTCTGTAAATAATAATGTAAAGAAAATGTTTTATCATTCATCAGTGTTTTATTGCAACGAAAAATGATGATTACTGGGGTTACTTTCTCCTCCTTTTCACATTATTACGCCCCTCTGATTCCTCCATTGGCTGTGCAAGTCTTTGGCTTGTGCTTAATTATCTTAACTGGCCACACCTGAGAAGACTGAATAAAGGGCCTTGTTGAAGAAGCCTGGGAGGATCACTTCAGCTGCTGAGGCTCGCTATGTCAGACCTGGTGTCTTTTTGTCTTTGTTTGTTTTAAATAAACCCTTATTTTTCCAACTCCCAGGTCATAACAACATGCTTGTTAAAGTTCCGTAATGGTACAGGATTTGCTGGGATATCTACCTGTTGTTGCTGTCCAAGTGGCAGGGTCAAGTGTATGTGAACCAAGTGGAAATGTAGGCTAGTCGTCAAGCTTTGACCTGGCAAGGAAAAGACTTGAGTTTTGTAGTGGATTGAAACCAAGTTTCATTATGTAGATATTGTAAGTAGCTCTCTCTGGTTCCTCCCATCTTTGTTCTTTATATATATGAATTAGGGCCGGGACTCGATTAAAAAAAATTAATCTAATTAATTAGAGGCTTCTTAATTAATGAATCGAAATTAATCACATTTTAATCGCATATAAATATTTGACCTGAGAACAGTGAGCAGTAATTTTTTTCATATGGATATTTCCCATCCACGGGTCCAACCAAAGTGGTCTCATCAGCTTCTTCGTTCATGTTCACTGTGGTTTGTTGTTGTCTGAAGTAATGAATGCTAGTTGGTGCTCCAGTATAATCGGTCCGCCGAAACTCATCCAGTGAGTCACGTTCCGCGGTGCAAAAATAAGTTTGATTAAAATGCGTAAAAAAATTTTAACGTTAATTTTGTTAACGTTATTTTTGTGTAATTAATTAATCTTAATTAACGCGTTAAAGTCCCGGCCCTAATATGAATGCATCCCTTTCTGGTTCAAGACAATATCTATGCATTGCAGCGTCACTCCAGGGTGACATGGTGTTGACTTTTTGTATGACTTCTCAAAAGTACATCTCCAAAACCTCCGCATTGGTCGAAATGCTGTAATATTTTGCTATGCTATGTTAAAGAACACCATAAATCTGCCTTTCGTTTCCCTGTTTGTGCCATATCAAAAGTATATTTCCTTTGAGAATGTTTTGCAATGGAATATATGGAATTATCATGGTGTAATAATAATTTTATTGAAATTCAATTTATTCTTTTGTGTGATCATTGTGGTTATTTTGAAGGCCTTAGTTTATAGCGATGATGGACAAAATATTAAAAACACCTCAGTATAATTGCATCAAGTTAAAAAAAAAGTTAAAAGTAAAACTGAAATTTGTCCTGAAGGTAGTGTTCAACTTAAATAGGTCCCCTTGTTCTCCTTGTTACTAGGTAACGGCCATGTGATGTGTAGTTCCCTTGAGGACAATAACACAAAAATACTGGGAAAAAAATAAATCGCACTAAAACAATAGCATACATGCCTGTGTAAAGCGGGTGGCAGGGACACAGTTGATTCATCTTTCTTCATCTGTTTATCCAAGTTTTCCCTTTCCTTTTCTGTGGACGTCCACTGCTTCCCACTTCCTGCTTAGCAAAGGCTCTCGGTGGGTTCAAGAGTGAGTGAGAGAAAGAGTTGTGTAATTCCCTCCCTCCTTTCCCCTCCACTTAGCCAGACAACAAGAAACATCTGGACGGAGAACAGAGAGTTCAAAACGCGCCCATCCCCACCTTGGATGAGTCCAACAATGCTTGGCTCGGACTATGGTCTTGGAGTCTGGACACCCTACTGTTATTCCACCAAACCCAGTGCAAGTGTTGCATTCTTATCGTGACTCGGTTGATTTCTGAGAAGAATGTGTGGGTGTATTCTGTCGTCAAGTGCTTGCTGTGTTGTGCAAGGTGTGTAATTTCCCACTCTGAGTGGGGTAAAAGGTGTTATTTTCCTCTCTACATTTCCATCATGGCACACTGCACATCTATCTTTCCTGTGCTTTAAATATTGTGTATCTTTAAGTTGTCGATGTGTGAGGAGCAATTTCTCACTAATTTTCACATCTGTTGTGATGTTTCATTTGTAAATAATCTCTTCTTTCTCATTTTAAACCGTAGCAAATGTGCTGTATTCACTAGCTTCTACTGCTCATATTCTCGTAGACACTGAGCTTCACGTTTCAGAAAGGAAGCTCCCTAAACTTATGTCACACAGGCTTTTTCTACATCATTGATCCCACATGAGTATGTGGTGCAGGTGCTGTAGCCGGTAGCAGATCTGCAGGATAAAGCAGGCGAACTTCTGCTTTTTGCAAAACCTTCATATTTGCCTTTTTATTCAGCTGTGTCTCTTTCAGTTTCCACTCTTTCCTGCTCATGTTTGGACGTTATGACTGGTAGAGACTGGCCCATCTGTCTCGTTACGACACAGTGGTTGAATGCAGGAGATGCATTTCCCCAAAATCATGCAAATTATTTAACATAACTCCTGTATTGGAGAGGTGCGGGGGATGTGGTGGTAAACCTGTGGCTATTAATGGTACTTGAGGCTCAGGCTAATATTAGTTTAAACTCATTTAATTTGCCACAAAGGGTTGTGTTCAAATGTTCTTGTACCGGGCAAAATAGTTTTAGATCAAACTTGTGGTTTTGGAGTAATTTTCAAATTCCAAGAGCCATGATTAAAACCATATCCATTATTAATATAAAGTGGTAGCAAGTGAAATTTAAAGATGGGAACAATTGACATTACTCAGCACTAACACAACAGTATCCCAGCTTTGAGACAGATCATGGTTTTGCTTGTTCTCTGGATATGGTGTTTAGATTGTAGACAAAGTCATGCTAAATACTGGTATACCTCTTACAGATTGCTATGTGCAGAGGTAAATGTGATGTTTACAAACTAAACCGACAATAAATTAATGAAATAAAATTGGGGATATATACGTGCTAACGTTAGCTACTACTGGGATTTGATGTGTCTCCCTGTGGTGCCTCAGCATCTGTTGCATAAGGCAGCACCAACACCACCTTCTGTAGTGCCTTGGACCCCATTCTTTGGTTTTGGTTGTTTGGCCACGCAGCAGTGGTTCTTGTCCACTGTAATTGTACATTTTAAGACATGGTATCCTGTAGCCTGTTAACTCCAGACTTGAATAGATCCATGTGTGATCCTTTTTCCTTTCCTTTTTTGGGATATGATTGGTTACATTCACTTTTAGTGTTCACTCCTGTTCAACGTGAATGCGTTTGACTGACCTGTCCAGGGTTTACCCTGCCTCACGCCCCAGTGTCAGCTAGGATAGGCTCCAGCCACCCTGTGAGCGTATTGGGATTGGAAGCAATGCACAGACATATTGCATCTCTGAGGTATTTAATTGTCCATAAATGTCAGCAGGAGTGATGATACTATTGGGGAATCATTAAAGGGCTCGCTGGCTTAAATGAGCTCACTTCTAACCAGACAGCTGAATGGATGGATGGATGAATGTGGTTTAGTCAAAGAAGACATGTGAGTCTTCTAGAGCTAACATTACTTTTGTAGTATTGGTGCATGGTTATCATATGACCTATGATGAGTTCATCTATTATATCCTTCCTTAGTATACCCAGGTCCAGACATCTAAAACCTATAGATCAGACTTTCTCGTTTTTGAGTAGTTGCTATGACACTCCTTAGCTGCAGCACTTTCTAAGGCTGAAATAATGCATGCAGAATTCCCCAATTTCTCTGACTGAGGTTCGGGCTATTGCATTATCTCATTTGACTTCACTGAGCACTACCTCGCAGGGGTTGGCTTGCTATTTTTACCCAGCATCCAAGTTTGACCATCATTTCCAGACAATATTACAGCTCTTTGTATTCACATTTGCCACACAGTGAAACTGGGTCTGCACCTCTCTTGTGTGTGCCACAGCGTATCCATTAACTCAATGACAAGGCTTCTGTCACATGATGAATATCCTTTTCATGTATAAAAAAACCCTCTGCTGTCCCCACCCAGACACTCTCCTTGCTAAGGCCAAAGGCTACACTTTGCTATGGAGTATACCCAAGTGTGCGACTGTTTCCTCTTCCTTGACTAGCATTTAGCCGAAGGGCTAAGCGTATGTTGAGTTTGACCTGCTCTTCTTTGCCCCTGGCAGCACTCTTTCATTTCTCTCGCCCTTCTCTTGTTTATCCAATATGACTTGACCTTGACAGTGGAGCATAGCGGGAATAGGGGATCACATTTTCCCAGACCGCAAGCCTCAGATAGGTTTCTGAGATGATGAACTGCACTGCTTGGTGACATTCATCTTTTCCACATCCACCTCCTCCTCTCTACACACCTCTGCCCACACCTCCTTTCTATGGCTCTTCTTTCTTCCACTTTATATGGTGAGGAAATTACATGATAGGTGTATGTCATAAGGCTTTGTAATGCTATCAAAACACTTTGAAAAAACAATATACAGTATAGTATTCCTTACATAAGGATTGCAGAGCTTCTTGTATGTGCTCCCTGTTACTGCTAACAGTGCACTGGGGTTAGAAGCAATGCACAGACATATTGCATCTCTGAGGTATTTAATTGTCTATAAATGCCAGCGCGAGTGATGATACTATTGGGGGATCGTTACAGGGCTCGCTGGCTTAAATGAGCTCACTTCTAACCAGACAGCTGAATGGCACTGGTCATTGGCCGTTTGACTGCAGGGACTGATACATTTTCTCCTGCTGTAATTTAATCCGTGTAATCACAGAGGCAACCTTTCAGATGTCCTCAGCCTTGTTGAACACAGACTTGATAGATAACTGTGAATCTGCTCTGAGCTTCGGGCTGTCAGTCATAGTTTGGTTGAGTAGCAGCCAACAAAATAGTTGACTACAGAGAGGACACATTATTAATTGCTGCTGCTGTCAAGAACATCAACCAGCACATAGGTCATATTAATAACAAGGTTGATTATTTTATGGTTATTTAATTATGGGATTGAGAAAAGCGGAGCATAACAGTGCACTGATGCGTTTCATTCTTTACACAAGAGCCTATCAATTTACATGTCTAAGCAGTTAACCCATGTATGTAAATAATAATATTATTGACTGGAAATCCTGTCATGTGTGGTTTTAAACGGTTTAGTGGTACTATGTGGTGTACATGAGTCAAATTGTACTTTTTTTCTAGCTTGCTGCTCACAGGTTGAGTGATTGAAAGAAAAATGTGGCTAGGGATGTTGGAGTCACATGTGAGGACAGACAGTCAAGACAGTCTTTAGTGAGAACCTTTTGATTTTAGCCATGCCAGCATCTGGCTTGATGGATGGTGTTATATACTAGTTGATTAGCCCATATGTAAAGTTTTTTATTTTATATTTTCTCTAATACACATATACATATGTTGAAAATGATGATAATCTTAATTCAGTCCACCGAGGACCTCCATACAGATGTCTTCAAATCCTTCAAAATGTTGTAGCTCAACAGTAGCTTGATTAATGGCACTAAATCTGTCTACTAGTTGATTGGTCCACACTTCACAATTATAGATATGACTGTGAGATACTACATGTTGTCATTTTCATTTAAATATGGTCATAGGAAGCCATATGACAATATGGTAATAAAGCACTGTATGTCAAAATGTCAACACAAAATAACGTATACTTATCTGGAGAATTTTATTGGTATGATGGAATTACAAAGTCATTATTAAATTTATATTATCACTTCAATATACAGTAGATAGTGCTCTATTCTTCTGGTGGTGTTAATGTACTGCAAAAGTCATTGTTTCTCACAGGATGAATCCCATTGAGATTTACTGAGTGTCTGCACACAATTTTACAGCAGTCCATTCTGTGGTTGTTGAGATATAGGTCTGGACCAAAGTGGTGGACTGATCGACTGGTAAGAATAAAAGTCTTGAGTGGGGTATCCTCAGGTGTGACTCCACCATTACTAGTCTCATTTTTCTCGCCAGCACTCAAACTGTGAGCTGGAAGCTAGGAAAAAAAGTACAATGTGACTAATGAACATCACATAGTACCATTTAACTGCTTATCGCTTTTAAAACCACACGTTCAACAGGATTTCCAGTCGATAATATCATTATTTACATGTCCTTTTGGCTAAGACATGTAAATTAACACACTCGTGCGTAAATTAGTATTAGACGCACCAGTGCACTGATATGCTCTGGTGTTCTGAATCCCATAAATAAATAATGATAAAATAATGAACCTCATTATTAATATGACCTACATGTATATGGATCTTCTTGACTACAGCCACATAAAATAACATGTTTCAGCTGAAATGTCGACTGTATTGTTGACTACTACCTGGAAAAACTGAAACCCAGAGCAGATCATTTTACATTTTTGCTTCAACAAGTTGTTTCTGCAAATTCTGCAAAAAAATTGTAATTTTAAAATTCATATAATGATCTTAATCTAGTCCCCTGAGGAACTCCATACAGAAGTCTTCCATTATCCTGCTGCAGCTCAACATTTACTTGATTTATGACACAGAATGTGTTACAGATGTGCATGGCTCCCTGACACTGTATCTTCCTACGTTCAATGACCCTATCTCTTTTAACCTAGTTGCCACCATCATGTAAAAATTTCAGTTGTACTGATGCACTTTTTGTTTTGTGCTAATTAGGAAATGCTTGGATGCTAACATGCATGATAGTGAACCGGGTCATCATCGTACATGCTCAGAGTAGCACTGTCACAAGATGACTAAGGTAGGCTATTCATAAAAGGAACCAGAAAAAATCATTTAACTTAATCTTCTCTGATTTAAGAACCCTTGATGTTTTAAAGGAATACCAAGAGAACAAAGTTGTTGTTGTAGTTCTTCCTGGGTCTGTTTTTTTAGGCAACTATATGCTAAAAGGTATCAGTATATGTGAAACACAGTAAATGTGTTAGCTAAAGTCCCTGAGTAGATTTGGGTGAGGGTTAAGTTTGTCTGTCAACCCACATCTCAGAGATCATTTAGAGGAGCTAAAGGTGGGGATGGAGGTTTTGAGGGCAAACTTCCTCATCAAGGAACTCCATGAAACTAGACAGCCAAATGTTAGAGGCCTCTGGCCCCTTGCACCCCTGCTGACTCTCCTGTCATCTGCTCTTCCTTCCCCATTAATTAGAAGAGGCCTGGTTCCCATCACCGACCAGCCATGGAAGAGGCTGCTGAAATATTTAAGTTGAGTACTTGTACATTACCCCTGGTTAAGGACATCTGAGAGAATATTAAAACATTTACAAGTGCTCCCAAATGTACAGTTTTCAAATCTGAAAGTAGTGTATAAAGCTGAAAGTAGATTTATAGTTGACGGACAGATAAAGTAAATCAGTGATTCCGATTTTAATATAAAAATCATAAATCTTGATGTTTCATTTTTTTCATTGACTCACCACCTCAAATGATGACTACCTTGATCCAGATGTCAGTGTTATTCGCTGTTTAGTTACCGTTAGAAACGGTAAAGCTTCAAAGCAAGTTGCCTTTCATGCAGCAATCGAAGATGCTTTGTTGCAACAAACAACATTTGTTCCTCACAGGACTGCCTTTTTGTGACAGATGTACTTTTATCAAGGTTGTGAGACAGCAAAAATGATTATCTGCCCCGCTTTGCACCTCATGCAGATACAGAAGATGAAATGCAGTGTGAGAAATGTGGGAACAGAAACACTTTAGAGCTGCTGTAACCTTGAAGTTTTTACACCTAATTAAAACTGGGTCCACGAGGCTCTGACAACAAACAGGATTCTGCACAGAGCCTTAGAAGCGCTATCAAATCACCAGAATAAAAGAAGGCATTTCTATTTTCTCATCTGCTTTCTAATGCCTTAGGACAAACGAGTGCGCAGTAATGAGAAAAACAATAGGATGTCTTGCTAGACAACATTGTGTGATGGGAACACAGGATTCCCTGCCATTTGTTTTATACCGACTTTTAACGATGCAGTTGATTAATTGGCTGTTTTCCTTTAATGCAGTTTCAGGAGCACATCTTATTGTAATGCCCCTGGGCAAGGCAGCTTCAAACTTTCAGCTAACATCTTTGGGGATAATCACGCCCTTGTGTTTTAGACAGTTGTGTCCCCAAAGAGTTGACTGAGCTTGAATGGACTAGAAAGTTGTCTCTTACGCGACTTCACATTTCACTGCAGCATCTGCTTGTTAAATTATTCAACTGCCTGGGATCATTAGGTCTGTTTCTGGTTTGCATAGCAGCCATCACAACTGTCATTACAGCTGTCTGGGGCTCACTTGTTATTGAATGGTCGGCAGTGAGGAAAACATTGTTTTTAAGACAGCCAAGATTGAAGCTTTATTCATGACCTCTCACACTTACTACTAAGTTGTGTGCAAAGTGGAGTAGAATGAGTCCTTGTTAGTTAAACTCCACGGATATGGCAATGAAAAATAGGTCTAATTGGCTGGCAGGTGTACATTCATTTGCTATACAAGAACTCAAACTTTCAAGAAGGCTTAATCACAAATTAAAGTCACTGCATACAAATGAATAACTGTTCGAGGACAGTCAGGGAGATGTTTGAGTTTGGCATGGGATTGTTGACTTGAACTGGAAACGGGTGGTGGTCTCAACAAAAAGCCACACACTGATGTATCTACCCTCTTCACAAATGAGAGAACGGGGTAGATACACAGTGCGTCTCTTACCATGTTGGACAACTAGTTTAATGTTGACATATAGTCCATCAGAATAAGTGAAACTAAGACCAGAATGCTTCTTTGAGGAGACAGAATGTAGGAGACATGTTTTGTGTACACTTTTGCTTTTGTGTAATTTAACACAAAAGCAAAAGTGACAGTACAAGCATTGTTTGATGCTTGGAAACTAAGCTCTGTTGGTATGTGACTGTTGGATTTTGACTTGTAGTCAAAAATGTTCTCGTAGAGGGCATAAAAGAAGTGGACATAGCCACATAACATGACCCATTGTTGAGCCATTTCGTTTTCATGAAATCAGAATTTACCATATAGAGCATCACAGTCCCGCCCACAGCTGGTGCCGGAAGTAAA
>JASGAT010384712.1:3819-14053 GCA_030220025.1 Chelon auratus | reverse complement strand
GGTAGTCAGCTGACCTCATTCTTTGGACACATAATGTTGCTGAACCTAGACCTGAGCAACTGCAGCAACTCCAGATCATAGCACTGCCCCCACAGGCTTGTACAATAGACACTAGGCATGATGGGTACGTCAGTTCATCTGCCTCTCTTCTTACACTGATGCCCCCATCACTCTGGAACAGGGTAAATCTGGACTCATCAGACCACATGACCTTCTTCCATTGCTCCAGAGTCCAATCTTTATGCTCCCTAGCAAATTGAAGCCTTTTTTTCTGGTTAGCCTCACTGATTAGTGGTTTTCTTAAGGCTACACAGCTGTTCAGTCCCAATCTCTTGAGTTCCCTTCGCATTGTACATCTGGAAATGCTCTTACTTTCACTATTAAACATAGCCCTGAGTTTGTTTGTCTTCGGTTTGATTTTACCAAACGTTTAAGTGATGACTGATCACAGTTGTAGCAGCTAGCTGTAAACCTTGCCTGTCCATTGTTTAGATGATGGGCAGATAGCATTTCTGGCTTAGAGAGTACTAAAACAGAAAAGTTGCTGTTTGTCAAACCAAAACAATTAGCTGAAAAGCTAAAACGGTCAGTCAAGCTGATGAAAACTTCGACATAAGTTGATAATTATCACGGCAACAGTTTCAGTCACAATATAGTCTTGGTACAGATTGTCTGTGAATGCTTGCAAGTCACTCTCCTGTAGCTCAGCTTTGGTCTCCAACATATCCTAAGGGAATTTCTGACATTTTCTAAATACTTCACTTTGTTTGGCAGCTCGTCATCACCTTCGTTTGTCTTCTGTTTAGATGCTGGATATATATGGTGGATGCCGGATATACAGGGGCTAGGAGGGTGTGAAAACAGACCACAGATTTGACAGCAAGCTAAAATAGTAAAGTTGCTGCTCTAAAAACCAACATTAAAAGCTGAACACAGCTGAAAACGGCTATAAAACTGTTTGAATACATGTATAAATGCGTGTCAATGTCTGATTCTGTATTCTCATAAAATAGTAATCAAAACTGATAGTAACTTTATCAATAACTACTATCTCAAAAGCATTTTACTCTCTTGCTCTGTGCAGCTATTGAGGAAACGAATCCTCAATAATGACATGTGATAGCCATAAATAATGAAGCTGTGTAAACGTCCCATTGACCAAAATATAATTTGCGTTTACAGCACTTTAAACTCATTTGGCTGGCTCAATTAGAGCTCTTCTTCTTTCTCCTCCTCATCCTCTTTTTTATAGACCATCTTTGCTGTCTGTGAATTCTGAATTGAATTCCAGCCCGGCACTGTGTACCCTGCCTCATAAAGCCAAAGGGCAGCAGCTGATTGAAAATGTGGGGGAAATTAGGTTTATGTCTCTCTATCTTGGAGGCTGGAGTCATTTTTCAAGAGGCAGGCAGAAACGTGGAACGTCCTATATGACATTTAATTTGTTTATGGCCTCTATTCTCTTCATATTAAATTTAATTTCCGCGACTGTTCTCTTACCTTCAGATCAGACAAAATGTTGTGACTGCAGTTTGTCTTTGCGGGGCAGAATAGTCTCAGCCTCTGACCACAATTCACAGAAGGGCACAAACTGGAATGCTCTGCAGCCTCCGATACAAATAGTTGCATTGATTTACAAACTTTTTTTTTCCTTCAGTTGTTGCCGTTGCTTTCACAGGCAGACACATTTTGAGACAAGATATAAATGGAAGGAATCCGTGAAGCAATTATTCCAACTCTGCGGTACATGGCAGCAACACCATTGGAAAAGGTGTATCAGGTTACCTTTCTCGGTTCTGTTTCAGTGAGCAGCTTCTCCAGCCTTTTCTCAGCCCGTCAAGCTGCCTAGGCAACAATCAGAGCAGTGGCAGAGAGTGGCTGAGGCATGGCGAAGAGAAATGTACAGTGGTGGAGTGGTAGGAAATTACAAAAGGAATCAATTCAATGAGTTCCCTCCCTCCATGAAAAAATGTCTATAAATCAGGCAGGTGGCCAGACCCAAACAACAACCTTTTAAGAGCCTGTCTACCAAGGCACAATGCATTACAGAGCCAGGGAGGACTCAGTAATATGGCTGCTCCTGCACTAAATCCTTTCTGTTTTTTGTTTTTTTTACTCAGCCATTATCTCAACACAGCAATGCTCTCAAACCCGTGACCTTGTTGCGTTTTCCGTTGACCTTATCCATATTTATTCATCACTGGCATGAGATTAGGAATTCTGTCCCGTGGCGTATTGAAGTCAAAGCTTGCCAGTCTTTTCTGTAATGCCAGAGCAGCAAAGTGTTTCGTTCCGAAAGGAGACATCCCCCTTTTGAAAAATGTGTCACCTATTCTGACATGACCACACCAGCATGAAAGTGAAAATGAATCTGTCTTCTGCTCTTAACTGACAAAAGGCAGCACCGTAGAAGCTGTAATCATTTTTAAAGAGTGGGCTTTGAACACTGGGTCATCTTTTTTTTTTCCTGTAAAAGCAGTTTGCAGACTGCATTTCTGGGTTGAAGCTCTTCTTTGTGCTCCTCTTTTTTGATAACAAATGTCAAGTCCTCTAAAACAATTCTTTTGCCAATTACGTTCCCTATCTCTTCCTGTCCGGCTTTCCCGTGTTTCTCCTCATGACGCTATCACCTCATAGGATGAGAAGCTTAATGGAGGCTGTAAATTTACGAAAAGGCAAGGTCAGCAGGAAAGCCACTGATGGAATAAATTAGTGTCCTGGTCCAAAGAAAACAAGTGAGAAGACAACATGAAATACAACAGCGAGGTGCTGTAAAAAGACTCCATGACCTGATTTATCTGACAGGAGAGGCAATCTAACGCTTGTGCACTGATTTGTCATGTTCCCCGTGACCTGTCCGCGCACATCAATATGGGACGGGTGTCAGACTGGGGATTTAAACCACTGTTAGGTGGTCATTGTGGAGCTCATTCGAGTTGGCGCATGTACTGTACGTCTGCGCGCCTGCAACACATTAATTTCCAGTGGCTGCCGCTGATAAATGTCAAGGCCACTTGAGCGATGGCGAGCAGCAGCCCACATGCAGAAACAACACGCTGATGCAGCGCTGTATACATGAATCGTCACATGGACGTAGTGGGTGTTAATAGACAAGAAAATACCATTACAATTTTGGTGCTTTCCAAGTGAAATGATTGAAAGAGCAGCAGAATATTTCATATGATCTAAGGCTCAGGGGTAAAGGATGTCTGGCAGAGAATATCTCTTCTGTAAATCACTTGGCTGCTCTAGTTTTCTGGATGACTGGGCAGCTCTCTTCTTCTCCTGTAGGTTTAGATTGGGCAACCTCAAGACAGAATGTCATCATCGTTCAGTTTGTGAATTACATCCCTTCTCTGTATTTTAAGCATAATCTCACGCCATATAATTAGCTGAGCAAACCCATTACAGGATAGCTCTCCACAATAAAACCACATTGTGTGTTTGTGAAGAGGCCGCGGCTACGCTGTGTCAAAGTGGCTGAGCTGTAGGAATCTGCAGTGGAAAATAATGTTGGATAAAGGGTTGGGATGGGGGGACTGCCAGTGAGAAAATGTGCGTGTGTGCATGTGTGATATTCCAACATCAGTGTTACCTTGGTTACTAATCCTATTTACTGAGGATTGGATCCATTATTCAGGTTCTTCGTCTCAAAGCTGAATAGTTGTTATCACCGTGTGTCAGAGACAGAGGCTCAGAGCAGGCGAATATTGAATATTCAGTGTTTTCTTCACAATATTTCACAGTATTTAATGCACTAAGTGTAATCCATTTTGGAACATGAACTGTAATGAAAACCTGGATTTTTACAGCTATAAAGACAAAAATCATGCACTTGGAGTGAAAAGCAAATCAAACGCAAATATGTAGGATATATCTATGTACTTGTGTGCCTGTCTACTTCATGATAATGGTAATTAAATAAACAGTTATAATTGTACATCCTTTCCTTGGGTAGGAATTCCCTGATCCTGCAGCCACTCATCTTTCATAAAAAACAACTTTCACGCAATGAAAAGGTCACTTAGAAATAATTGCAGGGGAGGCCTACAAAAGCTGATGCTAATGTATGCTGATAACATGACAGCACAAAAAAAAAGTCTGAATAAAACTGTAACACGAATTACAACCTACGCATTCTCTGATCAGTGAAATGGCACACAAAGCATTAGGGATGCAACAATATGGGTATTGAGATAGCAAAGCAGTCCCTCTGACAGCCGCTGTAGTTGGTTTCTCACAAAGCGAGAGGAAACTACTGCGACATTCCCCCCCCACAGCCATCCGGCGGTAGCATTTCAACTATGAAAAATGTGACTTTGGTAAGCAGTTGACTGCCCAGTGGCCTTGCACGTTTCAATACATTGGTTACACACTGTAAAGTAAGCCTTCAACAACAAAAGCCTCCATCATAAAACAGGGAAGTAGAAAAATCACTAACCTTGCACTTTTATGGATGCTCCGGGTGTTCAGCATTAAATAAATAAAAACATTAATCACGAAATAAATCAACAGATATCATCTTAATTTTATAAAACATGGTTCACTTTATTAATTCATGACCACTTCAAGTGCATCTTGTATTAACAAATGTGTGTTCCTTTTTCAAAAGTGTGTTTTTATTTCCTTATGCCTGTTTTTATTCATGCTGCATTTTGTTCCATAATGTCACTTTTCATGACAGTGGATTTGTCACAAGGTAATAGACCTTTTTTCATGGCGGACATTTTGACTTGTCACAGTAGGGAAAGCGCAGCTAAGTTCTATTAGATGTCAGGGTAAGCCATGATAGCGAATCAGCATGCACAAAGGCAAGGCCTCCCCTAAGTGGAACGCAGCCATCATAAATAGCCTACACCTCTGCTATTCCCTGCTGTGATAAGTCAAAAACGTCTGCTGTGAAAAAGGTCCGTCACACACACCTAGCCACTTAACAGGCCCAGTAATACATCCATTTGCAGTGGCAGTCAGCTAGCTATTAAGCTAGCTCTAACTGCTACACAAACCACAGTGATAAGTTGTGTGTTTTTCTCCATCAACCCTGTATTTGAGCCTAAAAAACATCTTTAAAGTGAACAAATTAACTGAGAAATTAACTGAATCCATTAACTAATCCAGTGTCACAAGCCAACATAGCTACTAAGCTGGCTACGTGACTAGCATGTGGAGCCTTTTAGGCTTTAAAAGTAGTTAAAAAATAAAGGTTAGCAGTTTGTGTGCAACAGCTGACAGTGCACTTAAAATTAGTTTTCCTATTTAGTTGCAATAGCTAATAGAAGCTAAGTGGCTAACTGTGCTAGCAGTTGTATTTTACATATCCTAACAGGCGTATAAGCACAAACGTTTTTTTCAGATTCATCCACACAAGGCAATGGATGGCATTATGGACCTCTGTGGCGGTATAGGGATTCCTATTTTTCCAGAATAGGATATAACCCTGGAAGTGAAGTAAACATCTGGTTTGTTTAACAGGAGCTAGGTAGTTAGCTAACCAGCAGGTGGTGAGTGGTCACTTGTTGAAGACTTCACTGTCAAGAAAAGACTCTAGAAAATTGCCATTTTGAAAGAGTGTTTTACTAATACTGAATAGTTTACCAGTTAATTATATTTCTCTCAATACTTATTCACACCAAACGCAGTTTTACATTTATCAGTTTAATATTGAATACTTAGCTACTTTCTTTAGGAGCAGAATTAGCTGGCGTTGGCCTGTCCAACCTCTAAAGCTATTCCAATCCTCCCCCCTTCTGTCTGTGTCCCAGGAGGGCAACTGGAGGAGAATGACTGGTAAAACCCAGACCAGCAACGTGACCAACAAGAATGACCCTCGTTCCCTCAACTCAAGAGTTTTTATTGGCAACCTCAACACAGCCATCGTCAAGAAGACCGACATAGAGGTCATCTTCGCCAAGTACGGCAAGATAGTGGGTTGCTCCGTGCACAAGGGTTACGCCTTCGTACAGTACGTGAACGAAAGGAATGCCAGAGCGGCTGTGGCGGGAGAAAACGCCCGCATCATCGCCGGACAGCCTCTTGGTGAGTCATCTTTGTCTTCTTCTCCCTATTGTGAGATATTTCTGTGTCACTTGGATTGCAGATTCCATTTTAAGAGACCGTCTTAGGACACTGCTCAAAAACTTTCTACTTGAAATACAGAATGTTTTGTTAAAGCCTGATCTTTGCTGGAGGAATGGATTGTCTCTCTCGGGAACACAAAATGCCTCGGGCATCTCTCAGAGTTTTAGTTTAGACCTTCCCTCGGCTCCTAAATGCTGAAGTGTCTGCGTTTGTTGTCACGCTGTTTTGGAGAAAATCCCTGTTGAATCCGTTAACTGATCCACTAGTGGATGTAAGCACAGTTTGATTTTAACATTCACTGAGCAGCAACTTGCGAAAAGTATGTCAAACTTCTTGTGACACACTATTTAGAGCAGAACAGAATATGGTAAGTGGCCTGGGATGCAGCTACAATATGCTGTGCAAGCATTGATTTTCTCCACTGCGGGCACTTTGTAGCGGGTTGTTTTTTGTGGATGTTGGCTGTGAAAAGTTTTTCTTTGCTCACATTTGCTTCGCTCGTGGCTGGGAGGCGAAATGTTTGAGAGAATGAAAGAGATGAGTCAGAAGGTAACTTTCTAGACAATCTGAGGAAATTTAGGAAAGTGTTCGGCTTATACAGTTTTGCGACTTCACCAGCAGAAGGAAACAAAGCTACCACTGAAGTTTGAATGTAGAATTAGTTTTGTATGTGAAGGCCATTGTCTGGGGCCATATCTTTGTGAAGTAGAACATCTTTGTGAAGCCTAGGGATGAATTGCGAAGCTTCTGCAGAGCATGCTCCTAGACACTGCTGCTATGCCATGCTAATTTTAAACTGATCATGAATGGATAATACTACATATGGCCACCTTTTGATTCAAGTGAGATGCTCCTTTTGTAGCATGAACATCAGCAGCAGATGATCAGAGAAAGCAATGCGCAACAGCCATATGGAGTTATTGAGTCTGTTAAGAAGTTACGGAGTTCAGTCGTGTTATTTTGCTGAGAGTCCTTTTGGACAATTCAGAAAACATGTTTTTGTCAACTTAAGTCTGAAGTAGATGTTTCTAACTGCTCATACACCATTGCATAGTATCCTCGGGGCAGATTCTGGGGTTAGGTTTGGTAGTGAAAGAATAATATCCTCAGGGCAGCTTTCTGGGTTAGGTTTAGCATTGAGAGAAATTGTTTTATTGAATATAACATAATGAGGACAACAAAAATAAGCAATCACTTTGAGGCACTGCTCCGAGAGGATAAGATCGCCGAGACGGCTGCCTCCTCGTTGATGAACGTCACATGAAACGTAATTTATATGCAAAATAAAAATGTAATGTTAAAGAGAGCAAATGGTTGCTAGGTTGACACGATGAGTTGACGGTCTGTCTCCTGTTTCTACACGGCATATTGTATGATCCTAAACACCAAGCTAGACTTGACTCTTCGTCCTTCCAAGAGATTTTTTGCTGTTAATTAAGACCTGTTTGTTGGGTTTGTTCTTGGATATTACCTCTTGTGATTGCTGAAGAAATTAAGATATTTTTACATTTTACAGTTTCTCTATCAAAACATCAATAGCTGATAATGATAATCTCCCCTTTTTTGATTAATGGGAGCTAATGTGTTTTTGCTTGCGCAGTCGCTCATTAGTTTGCTATCTGGTGTTATGGATGCCGCAATCAGCGAATAAGCAGAAAAAACACATCCGTTATTAAAATCACTTCACAACCAGGTCCATCACCAGACAGAGCCAAGCCCATCACGGAGCACTCTGCCATATCCATGGAGAGAGTGTCGGTGATTTATTTGTGACTTCTCTGCAAATTGTTTGACTCTCTTCATGTGCGATTGCTTGTTTTTGGTTGAGAAGGCAAACATAATGGAAAGTATTTTCATTACTTCAGAGTTCATTTCACACCAACCTCGGAGCGAGGCGACCCGGCCCTCACCGCTATCACTCAATCTGCAAGTCATGTGGCGGGAGCCGGACTGGGAGATACATCCTTAATTGACAATTAAGGCCCACCCTCGGTCTCATCCTCCCAAGCCGATGCTTTTTATATTAACATGGCAGAGAAATGAATCAGCCACATAATGATTTGGAGTTGAGGAATGACCTCCGCAAAGGATCTGGCTTCCTCTTCGAAAACGTTTCATTAAAGTGTTATTACCTGCAAGGTGATTGCACACCGGTTTCAGAGGTAAGCGCGTATTGCCGTGGTGCAGGAGGAAAAGCGTTCATATATGTTTGTGTTTTAGCCAGCACTGACTGTGTTTACTGCGATTGTCCTCCTCCAAAACATGTTGTTGTGGAGGCAGAGAAACCTTTGAAAAGCATGCTTTACAAAAGGCAATGGTCGCTGGAAAAGAGGTCACTGGAATAATCACATCATACTGCTGCTGCTGCTGCTGCCGCACAGATACACTTCAGTTGCTCAGACACAGTGGCAATGACTAATCCGTGTTCTCCGTAATACACACAGGTCAAAGGTCCTAGCATGCTGCCAACACTCAAGATGAAACTGTCACTGTATGTGCTGTGTATGTGTGCCTATGGATGCAAACAGCTGCAAAACAAATGCAAAAATTCTATAATGACACAGCTGGCAGCACCTTCCTCCCCTCGCTGCTGAATGAAAAATGGATGCTCTATTACCCTATCAAATATGAATAGGAGTTCATGAGATCATATCTAGGATTGTGAGCACAGGCAATCATTACTAAATAACAGTATGTGCGATGCTATTCTGAATCTGTATCTCTGTGCAATTCAGAGTTACAAGCACGAAGGCATTTCTCTGAAAGCACTTCACATGAGCACAGATGTTGAATGTTGAATGGGAGCAGACTTTTTTTCTCCCCCCCTCTTGTCGCTCTTTCAGTGGCGCTGAAACATTTAAAACGTGTCCCGATAAACACTATAAAACACAGAAAACCTGCAGGGAAAACAGTTTGGGCAGTGATACTAAATTTGTTCCCATCAAGCATGTGGTTTTGGAAGGTTCCTGCAGAAACTGGAAAAAAAACTAAATGTTTCTTTAAATGTTTGATTTTTTTTTCACATGGATATGTCTCATTACCATCCAAAAAAAACGAATAGAGTATTTTTCAACTGTGAGTAGTGTGTCCTCTGTCTACGGTATGTGGGACCAAGCATTTTAGTAAACTTAAGTCTCAAGAATAGCTATAGTACACGTGATTTTGTCAGTTTTTGTTTTTCTGGCAGTTAGTTCGCAAGTATATATTTCTGTAAAGACCACTGAAGTACATCATTTCATTTTTTGTGTGTCTCACCATGATACTAAAGTATTAAAATGTATATAGCATTTGGCTTTAGCAGCTATTATACAACGAGTCATGGTTCTGTCCACCTTCCAAATGTACATCTTAAATTTACGCTCTTTTAGCTCAGTCTTTGGTCTCCACCACCTCCCGAGGGAAACATCTGGCCCACTAGCTGCAAAACGCTCCACTACGTTTCACCAGCCGGTTACTTCTTCTTACTTCTTCTGCTTGGTGCTAGTGGTGGTGCTAGTAGTTTCCACTGAATACAGCAGCCTGCTGTTGCTGAAAACGACCCAGATAAGAGCACTGAGACCGAACAAAGACGGTAAAGTTGTGGGTAATAAATGAGTAAATAAACAACGAGTTAAACGACACTAAATTGCTCCACAGAATGGAGAGAAACTGCAGAGACAATGATAATTAGCCGTAGCTTTGCCAATATTAGCCTTTAGAAAAAGACATTTCATCTATTGACTATTGCAGCTTTAAAAGGGGTGAATGCCTAACATAGTCAAATCCTGCTCACAAGTATTGAATTGTCTGTAATCAGTACAATGCCTCAGTCTCTCCATGGCCTCCCAAAAATGGTTGAATGACATTAGTCCCTCACAACCAGACAAGTATTAGTCATCTGAGGTCAGCTGCTGTATTGCAGGATGAGGCACATGAAGTGCAAATATCTCTATGTCTCATTTGTTGCATTTCCTTCCCTCTGGCAAAAGGCTGACAGGGGGGATTCCTTTTGACACAGTGACATGATGATTGCTGGCATCCGTGAACCTTGAACGCATGTGAGCAGTTTCCCTCTTCACCCGCTGAGATCTATTTGCTGCATCTCTATGGCCTCGCTCTTCGGCGGCCTCAGTGGGCTGCCATGGCGACAAAGAGTGACAGACTTTTTGCCCCGAGC
>JASGAT010384711.1:0-19612 GCA_030220025.1 Chelon auratus | reverse complement strand
CGAGAGCATTGAGATCTGCTGATAAACTGTGTCTTGTTGTGCCAAAAAGTAGGCAAAAGGCCAGGGGGGACCGTGCTTTTTCAGTGGTAGCTCCTAAGTTATGGGATGAGCTACCCACCCATGTCAAAATGGCCCTGGATACTTTTAAATCTCACCTAAAAACTCATTTTTACTCCTTGGCTTTTAATACACCATGAGAATTGTGTGGCCTCTGTCTGTCTTTTTACTGTAATTTTATGTTTTTGTTTTTTTTTAGTGTTTTATTCAGATCTTATGGTTTTCTTATTGCTTTCATATGTTTTTAATTTATTGTATTAACTTTTACTTTCTTTGTTTTACTGATGTGTATCTGTTGTGCAGCACTTTGGTAACCTTGTTGTTTTAAAAATGTGCTATACAAATAAAGTGGATTGGATTGGATTGGATTTGGCCCACCCTGAAAATGTTGCAAAAGCAGACTTGGAGCAAAAGGAATTCGACACAAAGACTTTTCACTAGCTTCACTAGCAGAGTGTATAAACTAAAGCGTGTTTTAAACCATAAGTTTAGTTGCCACTATTTGTTATAAAATAACCTTCGATATTGTCAGTAGTGTGCAAAGACGTCATCAAGGCAAACAGAGCCATATAAAACATATTTTGGTTTAACACTTTACTGATTCTGTACCTTTTCTTTCATAACTGTCATGTTTTTGAAATTGTTCTAAAATTAAAAAAAATAATAATCAAAATCTCTTCATAGAGAAGGGCTTTCACTGGTACTGTATACACTCACCTCTTGTACATGGACACTCTAAAGTACCATAACTCACCAGTCAAAAGTCTGACTTTGACTTCATCATCAAAATCATGGCAACCGTCATCCAGAAAGAATGATTTTTTTCCTGTGCAAACCTGGATCCCTGTAAAATACAGCCTGATACAGTTTAGAGTGTCATGTGCAGCAGAATTTAGCTGTAAATCAAAGATTTCTCTGTGCACCGTTATAGCCAGGTCAGCTACAGCTTTAACTTTTCTCAGTGTTTAACCACTTTAAGTGACTATGAGTGAGGAGCACTAAATATGTGCTTAGCAGCAATGTAAATAAGTACGAATTAAACCTTTCAAAACATATGTCTTTTGAAATAACACAGTTTGAGAGCATTACTCCCTTGGCGCTGGTGACTGCAAATTGCTTTTGTCTCCTGGTATCCATCAAGTAAGGGTGTAGCAACAATAATTATAACTTATTACACAGACAAGCATAGACATTATAATTATTCTGAACAAAAAGAAGAAGCTACATATTAAGCAAGACAAAACAACTGTAGTTGCAAGTGTCTTTTATTGTTTTCTCAGACACAATAGAGCACATAACCCAGAGCACAAGAGGACTAGAGGGTGTATGAGAGGTGGGCGTCCTGTGATGAAGGAGAAACGACTGACCCAAAGCAACATTTGGTCAGAGATGGTATCACTCAAGATGAGCAAAGCAGTTCATTGGATTTATTTTTTTCTTCTTCTTGCGATAACAAATTATTCGTGCACGTCTTATTTGCAATATTAAAAAAACACACTTCTATAAATTATCGTTAATGACGTCTGCGGTGGAGTCGTTCCCATCAGCTGGCGGCTCTGACATCAGCCAGCTACAGTCCTTTCAGTTTTCAGTCCATGATGCTTGATGATTTTCTCTTTCTCTACAGTACAAATCTCCAGGTCATTGTTCAAGTGGTTTCAGCTGTCAATAAAATAAGAGGTCTCTGCAAAACAAAATGCTTCAACAAGTCAAAGCTACATTTCGATCAAACACAAGTCTGCAGTTGACACAGCACTGAAAATGACAGTAGGTGGAATTACTTATACTGTAAACAGATAGCAATTACAACTTAATCTGATCACAACAGTACTAAATTATTCATTTATAGTTTACCTCCTAGTTTTTATTTATACAATACTGGCTTTTAAAGTCAACATCTTTAATTTCTTAACATGACATGTAAGAAAGAAGACTGCTACATAAGCTTCAAATAATATATATATAGGTATACAGTATATAAAGCTGGATTATCCTTTAAAACACTCCACAATTTTAATATTCATTTGTGAAACCATTACAGTTATGGTTTAGTCCTTTGCACCTTATCTACCGACACATTCTACAAGGCTCTAGAGTGGAATGGATTCAGTATGTGTGAATGTTCAACTCTCCACAGCAGTGTTAAATTTCACAAAAGTAACCACTTACACCTCCCTGAGATGAAGACCATACTGAAATGAAAGGAGATTTTTCTAAACCTCTGATCACATACAGTAGACTGTATATGCTGCATTAAAAGAAAAATACAGTCTTTAACTTGCAAGAAGAGGTTGTGTTTGACATCTGTTTGGACTATGAAAAATCTGCCTATTGAGTTTAGATTGTGGCCCATCTTAACTCCGATCAAAGTTTTGTAGCATTGGGTGTAATTTCTGTCACCTATGAGAACAATGTCCTCACAAAGTAATCAGCTCTGCTCTTAGATGTAGGGTCACTTTGGTAGAAAATTGCACTGGGACAAGAAACATGAAAGGTCAGACAATCAGACACTTTAATGGTCAAAATGAAACCCAGATGCCAGTTTGCAAACCGTGTTTGGGGTTAAAATGGACAGTTTGTGTTTAAACAAAGTCTGAAGGCATAGCCAAGAAGGGAACATATGACCACTTATGCGGAAACTTTTTATTAAAGCAGTTCCGAACGATTACTTCCACCTGATCAGTTTTGTGATCAGTGTCTGTGTTGTAATGTTACAGAAATTGTCAAATGGAGCCCTCCTTGCCTCCTGTGGGACAATATCAGAAACTGTTCAATTGTTGAACATACTCCACCATTAGAACTGCATTTCTACTTTTTACAGATGCTGTTCTGTTTTCTTCACCAGGCCATGATCTCCAGGGTACAAAGAGGACGTTTGCAGTTAAATGTCAACCTCAGAGTCTGAGGTGCTAATATTCTGCTGGAAGAAGGACTTGGTTGGTAATAAATCACTGCCAGAAGAGAAGGGGTCATGAGTGAGGGTAAAATGGATTCTGAGATTGTCAAGCGGGATTGCTTTTGCAACCCAAATTCTCACTTAATAAGCCTGAGACTGACACTGCAGACACATCTGGACAAAAGTTTCCTTTGCTGGTTGGCTAAACTTCTGTAACCTGAAATGAACATGGATCTTTTGTAGACAAGACAAGAATGGGATCAACCAATAAAGCTTGCACAGACTCACACTACATGTCAATGCAAGGGTTTCATCCGCAATTTACAGTTCCCTGTAACACCCTTCTCTGTACAGATTTTCAGACGTGTGTAATTGTGTCTCCACAGGAGAATAATTCCAGTTTTAGATAGATGGGGAGCTCAGATGTTTGAAATGCATCGGAGTGGAAGCCACTATTTTTTTGAAAGGAGTACAACTGGGTGGAGATGTTGGGGTAAACCCAGGACCTGCTGAAGGCAATATATAGCCCAACTGGCCTGGGAAAGATACAGGGAGCTGAGAGATGGGTAGAAAAATATCTGGACTACTTTGTTCGGTCTGCTGTCACCTGGAAGATAATGCAGCGCTGCATGGATTCAGGTGGAGCAATCAATTTAGTTTGACTTTTTTTTTTTCTTTTTCTCACACATTAACTTGGAGGGTTTTATATGACCTGAGTGATTGTCTGTTAGCTTGTGTTTCTTGCCACAGTGCACTTCTCCTTAGTATTGTTACCATGTTCCTAGATCTCATCAATAAACTAGATGAGCGTGAAGTTATTACCAATATGAATGATGATGAAAAAGGGAAAATCAAATCAAAAGGTGAGGAGTATTCCTGTGTAGATGCAGACATATGTTACCCATTTTGCTGGACTACCAGATCCTGTATAAATATAATACCTTTACAACATAGTAAGAATCCAACCAGTGTCATTATTGCCATCAACCCCTTTTAAGCTGCAGGGGGATTTAGGTCCACTGCCAGAAAGTATGCAGCAAAAGCTTTACACTGTTTGTACCATACAGAATGTGAGGGCAAAGAGAGTGAGAGTTACTCATAGTTAGAGCCCACAGTGCTAAATAATATATGTTATTTACTTTTTATTTGAAATAAATACGCATTGTTTCATTCAAGTAAAAGAAAACAGACCCTTATGTTCTCAATTGAAAATTCCGCTTACTACAAAATTCCACGTACTGCATTCTGCAAAAAAAAAAAAACCATAAAGTAAAATTTTGTCCATGCATTTCTAGAAAGGCTGCTGTGCATTGGATCCACTCTCAGACTGTCAGTGGATTTGAAAAAACAAACAAACAAAAAAAAAACTGGACACAGCTGCAGTGGAATGTCAAAGGTCAGTGATTTACGAGTGGCCGGCAATGCGGAGGAACTGTTTAAACTGTACTATATACTGATAGGTGAGAGAGCAAAACAAGTCTCCTAATTTTCCTCCTTGTCAGGGCGGCCAAAGCAGACAGAGTGAGAAGCCAGGACAGAGAAAGAGAAAGAGAAAGAGAAAGAGAAAGAGAAAGAGAAAGAGAAAGAGAAAGAGAAAGAGAAATGATGTTGAGGGGAGAGTGAGAGCAGGGCAGAGGCAGAAAAAGCAGGGCAAGCTGACCACAGCTTGTCTGACATCAATCCAGTAGTTGGTTTTCATCGTCAACCCCACGCTCACTGGACACATATCTGATTCTTCAGACTGTTGGAGAAAAAGAGACATAGAGAGGAAAGGTTTACGAGATATTCCCCGCAAGTCTCATGGAGCTGAAGAAGCACATGGCAAAAAAATGTAACAATGAACCATCAGTCAAACTAAACTCAACCAACAATTATTTAAACCTAAACCGTCACATTACTGACAGTACTTCTCAACTGTACCTGTAAAGTGTTGATTCCTAGTAATGTTGTTAAATTCAATCAATTCAGTTTCATTTAATTGGACTCAGACCCATGCAGGTCTACAGAACATTTAAGATGACTTTTAGAAAGCATTAATGAATTCTGTAGAATGGACAAAGTGCTGCAGTTGAGTACTTGCATATATCAGAAAAATAGATTGTTCATTTTCTAGTGGACATAATAACCCCAGAGGACAAAAACGGTTCTTCCAGTAGTTTTCAAGATTAACATTTGATTTAAAAATGTGACTCTTAAAGGAGATTCATTTAGTTCTGTCTCTATTATTTAGAGTTTCAATCCATAATCCTCCATATCGCAATGGAGTGAAAATAATAATTCTACATATCAATAATATGTTCCATGATAAAAAAAAGGAAAGTATGTGGCGTACAGCAGCAGGATTCATCAAATATTCTGTCCTTCACTGTGTTTTTTTTTCCCTCACATATTGGCCATATGTTGATGCAGCAGACTGGACCAAGGCCTCATCTTATGAGTTTATCATAAGACAATCTCTCTTGAGCTTGCAGGACTGAATGCTCACAGGCTCACTATGCCCACTGAGGACGGAGACAAAACAAGCTGGTGGGTGTTTGTCTCCCAGACAGTATGAACAGCACCAGCAGTGCATCTGTGGTTTTAATATCAGTGATGGAAATAAATCCTGAGGCTTCCTGCGGTGTGTCCCGGTGGGGATACACTGTGACAGCGTAACCGGGGGCCCGGAAACATGACGGATTGACGGCTGGCATTGTTTTTGTTGCTTTATTTTTGCTGCACATAAACAATGCGGTTTTCTCTGTCAACGCTGAGGGAATTGCATGTTGTCTTCAGGTGAACTAAGCAGAGTAATCACAGCCTCCACTGTAAAAACAGCACAACACGGTGGGACGCAACAACCGCTTCGCACAACAAACTGCCATGCTTATTTTACCGGAACGCTTAATGTGACGGAAAGCACCGACGCATGGATACAAAATACTTTGCGCTGAACCTTGCTTGACCTCTAGATCTTCTAACCCTTATAATACTACACAAAACTTTTAAAACAAGCAAAAAAAAATTATAAACACAACACACAGCTTGGAATTATAAGGATAAAAACTACAGTCGGTGGATAATTAAAACAAACTATGAAGCAAGTCTACATTTCAAACATAAGATAATAAGAGAATGAACATTCCAGAAATTTCCATGGCAAAGCTGAGCATGAGCTTGTTCCACAATGGACGTGACATATGGACATATCCCTCTCTCTCCATTGCCATATATATATATATATATACTGTGTACAAAACAACCTTGAAAAAAGCCTTAAGTGGTGGGAAATGCTAGAGAATGTAATGGATTGCTTCCTCTTTGTCCTATGCTTTAATTTGTAGTGCTTTCCTGGCATCATCCATATGTATGAATATACACTCAGCCCTATGCTTTGCATTGCCGTAGAACCTGCCTTGATTACAGTGCATTCAGGACTACGCGGAATCTCCTCTCCTCTCACAATTCCCTAGATGAAACATGCAGCAAAATGATCCCATTCAAGGAGTCTGTTTTCTCCTCCGTTGCATTCTACGTCACCGTTAGTCAGATTTCTCTTGATTTGATGCAGCCGGCGGTCCCAAATTAAAACATAGCCCTCCAATCTGGAAGTCTGGGGAGCGGAGTTCTTATTTGTTTAATTTAGCACCTCATTACACCAGTGAGCAATCTCACAGACTGCACCTGGAGAGCATGCCACCTCTGAAACTCATATTCTTCTTGTTTGTATGGTCAGTATAGTTGATGAGAAGTGCAGGTCAGAGGTTTGATCTCTACAGCAGTCAGTATGCTTGTCCCTGTCCACATCCAGTGACTTTAAAATATCAGATGAACCCCTTAAACACATCTCAGCACCCTCTTAAAACTTGACCTATAGATTGTGTTGTTCATTCAATCCTCCAGGGCCAAAAACATTTTTTTTTTTCCTTTTCTTTCCAGTACTGGCCTCCTGCTTGCTTCAAACTTGCTTATAACTTTGGCAGAGATGTTATTTTGGAAGGCCAATGCGTAGGTTTGTACTGTATTTGAGCTGAAATAACCCCTAACCCTAACCACTAACCCATTTTGACTCTTAGTTTTATTAATTATACTCTACTGAGCCAAGACATCATGACCACCTGACTAATACCCTGTTGGCTCTTTGCCAGCTGCAAAACAGCTCCAGCCTGCTGTGGCTTTAAATCTGTAAAATCTCATAAGGTGCCATGGAGAATCAGGCACCAAAACATTCATATAAGAGCCTTTAATACCACTTAGGTTGAGGCCTTGAACCACTGTTGACCCGACCTGTTCCAGCAGATTCCCCACCCCTTCATTGTTTCTTTTATCACTGTTAACAGGTACTCACCAAAGCTTACCTGGCACCTGTCTTACAAAATAAATAAATAAATAATAAAAAAAACAAATCTGTGAAAAAGTACCAGAGCAGTGTCTTTACAAATTATGTTTCATTTGAGTTGAGTCTGAGGTTACTGTCTGAGTCTGAGTTAATTTGTCACAGTTTACACAGGTAAGATGATTGCATGTTGTAGCTCGCATGTTGGAAATTTCATTAACCTGAGAGCCTCCCACAAGCATGGCTGTTTCTGAGATGTTCCTAACATATGAACTTTATTTACGTCAAATTGTTATGGGTCAGGTTATGAGTACAGTGATATTCAGTTTTACTATTCAAGATGTTTTACTAGCTATTTGGAGAGTTAGAATACCACCGAAGCACTTAAATCCTACGGTGCATCTAAATGCAAAGCATGTTGCACTGAGCACAGAAACCGCCAGAGCTATTAGCGCTAGCAGTCCCGGTCCGAGTATGGACAAGAAAGCCTCTAATTAATTAGACTAATTTTTTCTAATTGCCAACACTGCAAATACTAGGGCCACCTACACTAACTGACACATGGCCGGCCAGTGGCTTGGTGTGTCACGACCCTTATGTCATAACACAACAGCAGTGAACAATTATTTTGTTAATGATACAACAGCTCAACCATCCCTCTGTGTCAAGGGTTTTGCTACTGTCAGATTGGGTTATAGAGAAAGTAGAGATGGTGCAACTGAACAAAGTTTAGTTTGATGTAAAAATAACTTTGAACAGAGCTAGTGCTTCTAATCAAGCATACATTAAACTGGACAGAGTGCAGTACCACTGTGGATTCATATGCTAATGAAATTCAGTCCCTAACCTACTTCAGCTTATATTAGAAAGCCAGATAAGATTTTATGGCTGTTTTTACCATTTGTCAAACTCAGACTGGAACAGTAAAAAGGCTTAGTGACAAGCACAGTGATTACCATTTCTTAAGCTTCTGTTGCTCGGTGCAGGAGGGAGAGGAATATTATATTAATTGGTTTATGCATGGCAACAGGAACGTTCTGTCACAACAAATCAAACGGTCAGATTTACAATTTAACTCACAGAGGATCCTGACCTGAGTATGAACTTCTGTCAAGTGGTTATTTAAAAGCACCTTATGTCATTGGAGGGTCACTAAGTTACACTCTTCCAGGCAGGTAAGGGCCAGCATCCAAGAAGGACTGAAATCTGATTGTCTACTATGGTTTTGGACATACTGACACACAGACCCCAAAAATCTAGCAGTTTAACTCTAAGTTGCCATCATGGAATTTAGCGTCTTGGTTCTTCAGAGTAGACACGTGAAGACTCCTAGTTTGAAAGGCCTTGACAGGAACCCACAGTTAATGTACGCTGTTGCATGAGAGTACTGTGTCTCTTTATTAACCACCTCTGGAGAGAGGCAGAGTGGAAATATCTGTCATTTAATAATTCCTCTCCTGCACGGCATGATGTCTCACACATTAATGATGAGCGCTTTGGAGAGTTGAGTGATTCCAACACATCTTGGTGCAAATGGACTCAGTTTGACTGAAAACAGATTTTTGTCAGAATATCTAAAAATCCTTGCTGCTTTCCACTTCCTTTCCATGAAATCGCCAGTGCTTAAATTCGAATCCTCCGCAAACTGACAGCCGGACAGGCTTTCAAAGACCTTGAAGCTGATACATGGCTTTAAACCCAGGCTTCAAGAACTGTGCAACGCAGCACACTCACAATTTCAGAGATTTCACCCAAGAGTAACATCTTTCAAGCTACTGTATGGCTTGAAAGCTTGTAGCTTTCTTTACAAGTTGAAGAAAGGTCTCATAAGTAATTCACAGACCAGGTGGTGTAGGTTACACGGCCGCACAATGTCCAATGGCCCAGAGCGAGCACACGACCTGACCGCATCAGCTCCACAAACACGGCAACTCTGCAACTTATGTATTCCTATGGCGTGTGACAAACTGTGTCAGCACATTACTCTCGTGAAGCATTTTTCATGCATAATTCATCCTCAAGCCCACATTCCACATGGACATATTCAAATCCCTTTGAAGTTAATTCCCTCTTCATGATAAACAGCCTTGCTTGCTCTGACTGTGCTGCAGCTTATGGTCGTCCGTGTTGAAAGAAGGTACCTGTCCGAAACTATTTTACTCTACAATACTGGAGTGGTGGAGAGATTTACATTGGATAATCCAACATTCAAAAAGCTATTCTAAGTGAGATTTTATAATAGCTGCCTTGTTTAGTTCCTTATAATAAGTGGCGATAAGGGGACGTCTCAGTGACTGCTGAGGCTACTTTCAACAACACAAAGAAGATGCATGTCAGAAAAGCCATCAAGTGGATCACTGCTACACCTAAAGATGAATATTATAAATAACACAGAGTTGTTGACTGTCATTTTAACCTAGATTATTTGCAGGATATTAGACTTCTAATTTGTATTTTTTGCAACTGCAGAAATGGGCGATTAAAAATTATTTTAGCAGGATAATTGTGAAAACTGTGAAATTATGGAAGCTATTCACATTTAACCATAAGAGGAAAAGTTAGAAGATATTTCAAATGATACATTTGCCCTACTGGTGGTGTCAAAGTAAGAATTAAGCGAAAGGAGTAGAATTCATCCTCTGCCATGAATGCATGAACAACATTAAACGAAAATGTGCTGGCCTGGAACAGGGGAGTAGGACTGAGCGATCCTGCACAACCATTCAAAGAGCCACAACCACAGCTTAGAACCATATGATATTTGTTGGATAAGACTGCTCAAAGCACTGGTATTGCTGGATAGCACTGGCTCAAATACTATTCAACTATGTGGCCTTCTTCAGCAGTGATGGACGATTTCCAGCCAGCAACATTCAACAGGAAACAAAGTGAATATTTGATTACCCTCCGACAGTGAATAAACTGAATGAGGGTTGGCATCTCATCTAGCAGCAGGCCCCAGGGAAACTATCAGCAGTAGAAAGGGAGAGAAAGAGAAGACAAAAGCAGGTAAACTGACGAGCACTTGCCCCACTTGGAGGTTGACAATTGCCTGCTCTGCACCCAGTCCCTGAGTTATCTCCCGGTGCGCAGGGGAATTAATTAAGGGCTTGATGATCGGGGGAAAATGAGGCTGAATAAAATACGTGACGGCCTCTCTTTGTGGAGTTGCTTCCTTTGTCCTTTGTCCTTCCCAGCTCACGATGATTGTCATGCCTTAGAGCTGCTCTTGTCATCGATAACCGCCTACCACGCGCGCATTAAAGTGGTTTCGAAAAATCCCTCCGCTGAGCAGCTAATGAGTGCACAGTGTAAAAATGGCCTGCTCCTTTGCAGAGCTCCCACTGCGCGCTATTGTAAATCATAGAGCCATTACACGGGAGATGAGTGCTGTGAAAATATGGGCACAGACAATTCCCCCCAGCCTCAGCCCTGGCTGTTTTCTGCTTCAGCACACAATGCACTGTACGCACTCAATATTTAGCCGTCCATCGCCTTCAGAACCGCAGGTGCTCACAGTCATTTCCCACAACTTCCCACTGATGCAATCATTTCTAAAAAACAGTGTCCCCAAGCCTCTTTTATTTCTTTCCATTTTCTATGTTGGATGAAGTTGTTGTAAGTGAAAGTCATCATATTCTGTAACTCACCAGTTACGACTGGCCACCACACTTTTCACGGCTCTGTTTACTTACAGTAACAGTGACTCATAACTTGACAGAATGATTAGTTGTGAAAAAGATGAAAGTCTTTGATAGAGTTTTGGGCCGTGAAAAGCAAAGCATAGGCATAGCCTCTCGCATTGACTTTAATGGCAGACTTTCAAATTGGGAACACGGTATATTGTATGACTGATGTTTTCCAAAGATGCCCGAGAGGCCATTTTCTGTCCGTGTCCAAATAAGCACCAGACTATTTCAGCTCTGCTACAACTGTACCAGCCTGTGCAAACTGTACAGAAAAACAAATGCGGCCAACTGAATCTCTCCCGCTTTTGAAACCACAGAGTAAATATGTTGTATGAATTGCAATGAGGGAAACTGTCAAGGCTTATTAGAGAGCGCTTTTTCCTGCTTTGAAGATGTGATTTGTATGCGCATGTTTTACTTGTTTGAACCTGCTTGAATGGAAAGGAAGAATTATGCTGCTAGTGATGGTGATTCGCGACGGGAAGGAAAGCGCCCCGAGGGGCTGATTGCCTCCCAGGTTAGCCTCTCGCATTGACTACCATGCCTCAGAGCACCCTAAAGGAAAGGAAGACCTGGGCAGAGTTTGACATTTCAGTGCATTCAGCCAAATGACAAATCACCTTGAACTGCAGTGTGACAGACAGAGAGCTCCTTATTGTTTGGCTGAGATCCAGGATTTATTTTTACAACTAAGGTGCTAACTTTAGCTGTTGGCATTTGAGTTTTTTTTTCCTGTTTTCCTCATTAGTTAGGATAAAGCTACGATTCAATATGCATTTATGAGCGATACCAGTGGGGTGCTTTGCATCTGAAGGGGAAACATTTCCAGAAAGACTCGTGTTTAATGTTGTATTCATAAAAGTCAATGAACGCTAATGAAAATTTATTTATCTCACCATCATGGTGCTCAGTGGAGCCAGGGTTTAGAATTATTTGTATTGATTTATAAGTTTATGATCTTTTAAAATAGCAATGTTTTAATAGTGAGTTCTGGTATATGTAAATATACTGTACTGTTTACAGTTTTCTTTCTTAATGTGCACGGCCATATGTCTAGACCTCATGGGATCAATTACAAAGATGACTTTTCCTCGTAGAATACTGTGCATTTATGCTGTAAGCTGTGTTACACATTATGTAAAACCCACAGACACCCTGTCAGGTCTGGTATGTGTTTGGTTGTGTGTTTGCTGACTAATAACGGCACATGTGAAAGTTGGATGATTTGATTTCAGATCATTACAGGCACAACAGACACCAGCTATCCGACGTACAGTGTATACACATACGTATGGTGCCAGGAAAGAACTATACATTTGCCGTGCGCTGCCGCAGGCATGGTTCTAAAAAAGGGACGTGTGTGACGTCAAAGCGCTCTGTGGTAAATTGAAACTTCAGGGCAGAAACGATTCTGTTTCATGTCTTTGGGCTGAGTGTGGAGCAAAGTGCCAGGATAAACAGGGTAAATACTGCTGCGCCTGTCAGACAGTGCAACCAGCTGAATTTAGCTTTCTTCAATACAATATGTATTGCACATTATGTTCTCCTTGCAGAGCAGCAGTATGAGTCAGAGCAGCACCCTACACAAAACCATATCATCTACCGAGCCTTACCACCATACTAACTAAAAAAAAAAATGACAGTAAAAACCTTCCTATTATGTATTTTTAGACATGGTACCATCTTGGATTATGGATGGCAATAGTTATTCCATTTTTGGTTCCCTAGAGGATAAATCCTACAGGCCTTTGCTCTGGTCCAACAACAGAAACAGTTGGTCATTTGTGAAATGCCTGCACAGCAATCCCCAGAGGCTGAATTTCAGTTATTCGCTTAATGTTTCATCTATCTCCTCCAGAAGGTATGAGTTTTACCCCCAAAAGATCAATATTTACTAGATGGATTGACACTAAAATTGGTATAGATGCACACTTTCCTGAGTATAAATATAAATGGATTTAGTGATTTCTTTATCCTCTGGCGCCAAAAAAAAAAAAAAAGGTTGGTTATGGTTTTAAGTAAAATGTCTCAACAGCTTCTGGGTAAATACACAGCTGGATGATTTTTGGCACACACATATTTGGCAGGCTTCAGAAACATTTGCCTCATTTCTATTTTGTCACCCATTACATATACAGCGTATGGGGTATTTACATCAGTGCTAAACAGGAGCAGTATGGGCATTTTCGCTGAGAGCATTTCAGCATGTCGGCATTAGCATTCAGCTCAAAGCACCACTGTGCAGGAGTACCACCTCAGAGAGCTGTTAAGCACAGCTGTAGACTTTCTTCTTTGATGTTGAAAGGGCTGGTAGGTCACAACGGGATCAAGTGGTTGTGAAATTGTAACCTCAGTTCAGAGCAAAGGATTTGCATGATTTGAAGACATAGGGCATGGATTTATTAGATTTATTTAGGGATGACTGTTGGCACACATAAGTTAAAATTGTGTGTAGATTAATTATTCATCACTTACCATTTCTGGAACAATTTTCTAAACGATTAATTGACGGTAAGATACGCCACAGTAGCTAAACACCTGAGAGGTGAGACGTCTTCCACAGTGACTTGTCAGGGGTTTTGCAGGCAGGCCAGATGCTTGAAATTTAGCATAGAAAGGTTTCTGTTTGTTTGTTTGTTTATCCAATTTATCTTCCCTGATGTGTCTGACAATTTCACCATAAAGTTTTTAATAGTTTTCAGAGCATATGAAGGTCATGACAGTAGCCTAACTGTGAAAAAAACAATATCTTTACAGTCACATGCTAGCTTCAGGTATTGACTATGAACAACATAGTTATATACACAAGGTTTGAAAAGTAAGGCATCCAGCTGCTGCATCAAATGGTCTGCAACATATTAACATGCTGCGTCAGTAGGACCTCTGTGGCTAATAAGTTTCTGCAGCCATTAGCATTAGCATTCCGTCTAAAGCCTATTTGTATGCAAACACATCTGAGCTCATGCATGTAGGATGAATACACACACATACACACACACACACACACACACACATGCGTAGCCGGGTTTGATGGATGGCTGTCCTGGGAAGAGTTGATCGCACAATAATTACGCTGTCAGCTTGAGTTGACCTATTGATAGCAGCAAAGTCCATCTATGCAGCACAATTCCTCAGATTAACAAGCAATTTCTTTCGTAGAGTGATGCCAAAGACAGATAATTGATATTGATGAAAAGTGAAATATTTTTACATAGAGCAGGGTTTCATTCAGTACAAATGCATTATTGTTTCTGCATTCTGTTGACTTAAGTAACACATGTTTAATTTCTGTTGCATTATACTTTGTACATTTAAGAGAGTCAGTTATTATGAGTTATTGTGCTATTGCTTACTATTCTGGAGTAATTAATAACACCACAGGCAACACCTCAGCTTAAGATTCAAATTAAATATCCCAGAGTCACCATATTTACTTACAATATGCATCATTATCTGATGTTAAAACTTGTGGTTCCATTAAATAATCTATTTTGCCTTAGTGTCAGGCATGCTATTTAAAATCATCTGGTGACATAATTTATTACAAGAGACAGAGTTTTAAATTCCTTGGACTGACAGCGGCCATTGATCAGAAAATACATGCAACTCGTTTAAGAGTGGTCTGTGTTGCTTTTCCATGTGTTTGTATTAATCATTACCGTTTAGTTTAATGGTGCCTCCGTTTTTTTTCTTCATGAAATAACATGTGACATGTCAACAACGCTCCTCTTTACAGTTATCATGTCAACTCTGTCCCCTTTTGGCCTCGAGTGGAAGCAACCATAGTAGACACGATGAATTTTTGTGTGTTACATTGTTTCACATGTGGAGTATGTTTAAAGATTCAATCTTATGTGTTATATATATAGTATTCCAACCTAAGTTTTACCCACAGCCTATAACATGTACCCACATATGCTGAACTTGTTTGAATAATGACTGAAGACCAATTTCTCCACAGTGCTTTGAGGTCAAAACACCTCAAATAGGTCCCCCGATTGATTGGTAAATGGTTGGTGATTGGTTGCCATCCTGTATTTGCTTTGCCTTCTCAGTCGAGCAACACAAACAGTCCCAGTAGTTCCTCTCATGCAATGGTCGAATCCTTCTCCTTTCCCCTCAGCAGTGACCACTCCTACCAGCCTGGCACCTCTTGGCTTCTTTGCTGTATCTAAGCTCCTTCCCTCCTGCTCCTTGACTAAGGACCACATAAAGCTGCTTGGCTATTTTAGTCTTTCAGGTTTACCGTGAAATTCCAAGAGAGTCAAAAAGCGAAGAGCTACTTTAGGTTTTCTGTACTTCTCATTTGGAATCTGGGGAGGTGAGAGCACGACACGAACACAACTGAGAAAAGAGAGAGAAGTGTGGAGTATATGTATCTAAATCAAACTAGAAAATCTGCCATTATGTTAGAGTTTCCTCTAACTTTCAGGAAATCACAGAGTTTAAGCATTACGGTTGTTGTCCTTCAGTAGCTGGCTCGATAAATTAGTATTGATCACACTTCTCATTAGCACACTTGTCATGGACGGTTAATTTGTGTCCTTCCTGAGTCAAAATTGAATTTCTTTATCGCTAAGTTAATTTTAGCAAAGAAGGGCTGTATATTCCAGCAGCTTGACAGCTTTGTTTCCTGTCTTGTAGTACATTTTGTGACCTGTGATCTTGATGTCTGTGTGACATAGTCATACACACATAATTTAACATTAGCAGAACTAGATGACTGCATTAACAGTAACCACTAACAGATAAAGACGTCAACAACTGCAGACAAACTGACTTTGGTGATGGAATTTTTTCACTTATAAAATCAATCTTGTAATGGAGTTTTACATATTTACGTTTGTATGAAACATTCACAACTTTCTTTTTGTTAAAGGAACAGCATAAACATTCCACTATAAGGGTGAGGTTTCCAGTTTCCACACAGTTCCTTTCACCCTCAGATAGATTAAACAGTGTCTTTTCCAGCCTTATTGTAAAGGACATTATTGTTATCATCAGTCCCTTTTGGAAGTTTTGTAAGACACAGACCTTTCTCTGTGTAAGCTGGCATAAAGCAAATAAGCTACATATACCTGCAGTACAGTTGTTGCTGTTTCCTATATGGACCAAGTCAGGCTTGTTGGGAGGGAGCTGAGAGCCTGTGGTTTAAGTGTGACGGATAGATTAAAACCCAGTGGCTCTGACAAGGCAATGCAAGCATCTGTGACTAAAGCATGGGGGTTGTTAAATGGCATGTTACGCCTCCTGATGCCAGCATCTCCTTGGACACGTGCAGTCAGAAAGTGGCCAACAGGGGGAATTAATTCCAGGACACGCACCATGTTAGCGCCATCAATTCACGCCTACTGCCCAAAACCCACACAAAACCAAACACAGTTTGCAGTCCACTTGTTCCTCCTAAAACTGCTTTAGGTCAATTATTCGGTGCAGAGGAGACGCCAAGAAAATAAATACTCCCATAGGGGACTGAAGAAGAGAAGAGAAAACAAATTCAAGGCAAATCACTGTTGCAAGTTTGAAGGATGCCACTCACCCTGAAATCACTTAACACTATGTCAGCTGGTAGTTGGCGCTTCAGTATTCATTGCTTACTTGTGCCTGTCCATTGACTCTAACCAGGTCGAGGGAGATGACTGGTGTCTCTCTATAGTACTGTAGGATATTCATTCATTCATTTTTTGTAACCGCTTCTCGTCACCTCACACAGAGAGGCTAACACAGAGAGACACACAACCATTCACGTACCCGTCCACACCTACAGCCAGTTTAAAATCATCAGTGAACCTAACGAGCATGTCTTTGGACGGCTGGAGTACCCGGAGAGAACCAACGCAGACACAGGGAGAACATGCAAACTCCACACAGAAATGCAACAGGATTTAAACTTGAGTTGGTTAAAGATGCTGGCATGTAACTTTAAATTTGGACATTTCCCTTTTCCTTATGCTTTCCGAAGGTAACCAAAGGTATCCAAAGGTAACCATGTTGTAATATTTTCTGTACAGACAAATGTGGTCACTGCCGAAGATCCCCATGACCTACATGCACCCTGGTCCAGTCTCAACAATAGAGTATTAATATTACCTTAAAAATCAGAAAGCAAGCTTTTTCACCGTGTTTTGTGGTTTTTAAAACTGATGGACAGATGGTACCCAGAAGCCAGTGTTCACTTCAGTCCAATCTACTTAGAAAAATTAGTAGATTTTCTTAATAAGATTAAACATACCTGATTAATTTACCAGATGTGACTAGGGGGGAAGTGGTTGTACGCAGCCTTTTAAAATCATCTTCTGTAGCTCATTTGGAGATAAAAGTCTGCTATAGAGAGAGGGCACTGGGGAGCTGTCTGTTTGTTGTGACTGAATTGTGAAAGCTAGCTGATTCTCATCTTAAGATTAGGCTCCACAGCCCCCATTTAACTGCAATAATCTAAAAAGAAAAAATGAGCTTCGTTCAAAAAAAAAAAATCCATAAAATTGTTGACTGAAATTAAATGAGGGAAAAAAACCCTCACTGAATGCCTCCTTTAAATGAGCCCATATGAAATGTATGTCTCAGCAGTGCAGCTCTCGACAATGTTCTCATCATTTATGTATGACTGAGAAATTCACTCTTTCTGAAGTGCGTAACCCTCCCTTAAGAAGCGGGGATCTCAAGGATGCAGATGAAAGCAAAGAAAACAACATATTTTCTAGCCGGAAGATGAGTTGTAGCATTTAGCATTTTGCACTGCGGCATTAATAGTTAAAAGTGGAGATGGGCGCAGTTGCGAGGCAAAATCCACTCACTTGTTTTGGTGCTTTGAGCCCTGGAGATGTGCGTGGTACTGTGCCACCGAGTTGAGCGTGACGCTGCAGACTTCACAGGTGTAGCTCCGTTTCAGACCTGGAACCAAACACATACGCATTTAAATATTAAATAAATAAATCCAGGAAGTGAGTACCCAGTCTGCTTTTTGTCCTCTGTAATAGCAGAGTGGCGTTTTAAAATCAATTTCATACTAATACTATTCAATCCATCAAACCTAGACAGCCACCGCTGCAAAACCCATTTCCTTTATGCAGATACGTTTCAGCCTTACAGCAGGTGAGCATTCTTGTGTCTTTTCTCGATTGCCATGACTGATAGAGGCTGCTGGTGATGAAGCCGAAAAAATCAATTAGACTTGCAGAGACAATGAAATGTCATGCATTTCAAATCCCAGGGAAATACATTTTTCCGCTCAAACTCAAAGCAGCTCAACGGCTTTAGTTTTTGGTTTTTATACGCTTTTACATTAACAGAAATGTTTATTTATACAAATTACATTGTTTTGTATTCAGATTTATCTGTGTTCCAAAGTCAGTTCCCCAGATTGAACTCAATGAGAACATCTATCAGTGCAGCACTCTGCATAAATAATCCTGTATACAGTATCTTGAGACCTTGTGCCTGATTTATTTGGCATCAACGAAATTTGCCTAATTTTCTAAAACCCCGTATGATAATGGTTGCATTGAGTCAGCACACTGTTGCTGCATATCTGGAGCGTCCTGCGTAATCGCCGTCATGTTGTACTAATCTTATTGTGGTATGAAAAATGGCCGCCCTGATTGCCTCACTCTCACAATTGAGTTAACTCCTCCATAAATATGCCTTGGAGCAAAAGGCCAAGAAAAAAATAAATGTCACCCCGCACTCATTGAATCACATTTCCATATCCTCCTCAATCAAATTTCCCCTATGAATGATCATTTAAAAAATCATTGCACCAAATAGCGAGCTGCTGAAACTTAGAAAGCACAGCTATTTTCTGCAGGGTTGTAGCAAGTGATGGTTTAAATTTTGCAGTTTGCTAACGACTTTCTTCCCACATGTTGACGTCAGCTGTTTCTCTTCTAACATTTTGATGGAGGGCAATATTCTCCCACCGAGGGAGCGGCAAATCTCTCTCTTTCACTTCCCTGCTGATAAGCAGTACAATACCCACTCTGTCAGTCTGCCACCAGGACTGAGATTTCAATTTTGTACCGCCGTCCCCAGACGCAGTCATGAGCTGACATTATGTTCTGCGGCAGGCACTGAGGGTCTGCTCCTCAGTGGCCCTTTGACAGCCTGCATCTCAAACAATTTTTGAAAAGGTGAAAGATTATACAGGGGCTCTGGCATCCATCACTGCCAGCCACCTGTGGCCCTTCCCTCATGGCCCTGCTCTGCATGAGCGATGAAGCGCCAGGAGCCTTCGGGCCTCTGTAGTTCTTACCTCTCCATCAACTTTACTTCCTACTTTCCAAGGCATCGCCAGTGAGTCATTGGAGACTCGTTTGTTTTGGTTAACTTGTCCCTTGGCTGAGAAAAGAGAGGCTGCTAAGGGGAAGATGCAGACAAAGAAAAATGTCCTCTGCAATCTCATAATTTATTTGGGTTATTTGGGAATTTCGCTCCTTTAAATAAACAGCAACAGGTTGAGGAGCTGCATGTGGAGAAACATGTTGTTTGGTGTCGTTTGTCTTTATTTGATCATATAGTAACAAAGGGGCATCTTTTAAAAGAAAACCACCAATGAGTGAACTATGAAACTTAAAAAGATGAAAAGGTGCCAGAGGCATTTCAGTGAGTAAAATGAGAATCTGCTCATCCCAGCTTCTCAAACCTCAGGCCATATTAACA
>JASGAT010384710.1:0-24872 GCA_030220025.1 Chelon auratus | reverse complement strand
TGCCTGGTCTGGTCTGGGTGGGTGCTACATGTCTAAGTAACATCTACTATGAATAACTACAGGTAAGTTGTGTAAACACTGGGCAGGTCGTTGTGGTCCGGATCACAGATAATAAACATAAAACCTCAGGTCGTATCATATTAATTCAGACAAAAAAGCCATTGTACACATTTATGACTAGTGATTCATTGATTTCGTCTTTTAATATTACCCTCCAAAGGTCAGTATCGATCTCTCATATTTGTGCCTGTCAGGCCAGTTGACTGATGCTGACTCCAAGATACAACCTTTATGGCCCTAATAAAGCTTTTGCGTATCACCTGTCGGGAACTTCCAGGCAGTTAAAAAAGTAAATGAGCAACAGCAGCACTTCGGGCGTGAAACATCCGCTCATCTTCTCAACATTATGCTATACAATGGAACATTTAGTGAGTACCCTTAAACCAGTCTTGACAAAACCATTCCAGATAAATAAAAAAAAATCAATTCTCAACAAGTTTACATAGTGAAAGTCTGATGAATTGTGTCAGTTGAGACTTTCCAGTGGATTTCTTTAGAAGTAAGAGGAAATCTTGTAGGGGTATTGTTATATTGCCTGTGTGTGGGACGTATTGCACAACATTATTTACATAATGGTTGCTTTCAAACCCATCACATTGTAATTGTTCAATAACTGTTGACCGCAATTTAGTCACTCATCGTCAAGTCCACAAAACCAGTTTTATTGTGACATTATCTTTATGTAAGACATGGTGTATTGACATGTCTTCTAAGTAGTCACTAGAAGATGGGAAGCCATGATAGGCTAGTCCAAAGTGAACAAAGACCCAAGGCAGACTGGGTCCTTGGTCGAGAATCATCAGAGTAGGCCACATTTCTTTGTCAGCGGCTTTGTGTTCTCTGATGGTGGGAGCGTAACCTCACCTGATCTGTTTTGAGACCCTCCACCTCAAGGAGTTGTGTGTTCTAAGAAGCATCCAAATGCTTCAAAAGCTGCATCTCAGCTCAAAGGTCCAATGGCCTCGAAGGCAGGTTTCAGGTACCACACTGGTGTCGCTTTGTGCGACTCTCAGTCTACAAAGAGCAGGGAAAAGAAGATTCAACCAACCTAATGAGATACACTTGAATGCAACAGTAGAGTGACTTGTATGCAAGGCAATGCATCACCCTTTGGTGGTGTCAAATGTTGAATAGCTGAAATGTTGGCTTAAATTGGAACAGGAACCACCAAAGCAAAGTTCACCACAAAGAAGAACAAACAAGAAACAAGCACAGACGGAAGGTACATATTAAACGTTCTCAATCAAATGTTTATATATTTGTGAATTTATATATTTTCCACTACAGAGGCAGACCTGAAGTAGCCTGGTTGTTCTTGTCAGTGCCGTCAGGGAGCTAGAACAGGTGGACATGTGTCTGCAAAGCTTTGCAATGCGGTACCACCCAGGAGCCTTCGGTCCATTGAGTATTTCCACAGAGCAACCCTTTGGTAAGAGCTGATGACAAACATTTCTTTAAGAAGGAGCAAACTTGACACCTCCATTCAGCACCCATTAGGAGTATTTCTCAACATGTAACTGTCAGTGTGAGGGGATGTTAAACCTTTGAAGGGTTTAAGGTGCCAGAATCCAAATACAACAACTCCAGGCATCAGGGGAGCTAATTCTGCTGTAAGATATGTGCATTTCCAATTAGTCAGTCAAGATGTAGACTAAATAAGACGCGTGTGCATCCTCCTCTCCTGCACAAAAACTGATTGCACACAACTGCACATTCATTCAAAAACTGTCTTTCTGTGAAACCTTTATAATGGGGCAACCGGGGGTGGGCTGGTGTTAAGAGTAATTTGTTTCCTATGTGAATCATGAACTTTGGAGGACGAAGCTTTAAAGCACTGTTGTCGGATTTCAACCAAACAAAAAAAAAAGAAAAAAGAACTGAGAGATGAGCTTTATTGAAATATGATCCTGGCAAAATGCCACCAGGGCGATTATAAAGAGTGCCTTGCCTGTACAGGTTGGTAGACACAGGAATAGAAAGCTACAGACTACACCTGGAGCATCAGAGGTGAGTAAACCTGAGGTGTCTAATAATCTCTGTTGCAGACAGAGATGATGCCCTTTGGATTTCTTGGATCAAAATAGGCTTGTTTCTTATTGATCCATATTCTAATATATCATTTTTAGCAATTGTTGCATTTCTTCGTGCAACTTTACTTCTTAAATAACAGTGAACATTAATATACTGTACAACTGTATAATGTCCTGCAGTTGTGCTAGACTTTAATCAGAGTGGAAGATCATCAGTAATCCTAATTTGTAAAGTGTTGCGCGTCTTTGAGAAGCTGTAAAACTGAATTTGACTCACACCTAAGACCTAAAAGGTGACAGATAGTAAAGATTTATGGAGATCCAAATATCCCAAAAAAAGGTGATGCAAAAAGAAGAGATTTGTTTAAAAATTGATTTCATTAAAGAGTCGTTACACACAAACTGGCAACACAAATACAGCCGGTGTTTAATATTTGTTCAAGGTACACAGCTTCAGGTGTTCACGGGGGAGGAGCTGGGGTCAATAATCACAAAGCGATAAGACGTATTGCGGCCGAGGCTAACAAGTCTTTTCCTTTCTGCTGTTTTTCAGAGCCGCCACCAAGGACATCACGATGCAGTTCAACACGCTCTTCTTCATGCTGATCCTCTCCTGTGTCTGTCTGTCACTGGCACATAGTAAGTCACTTCATCTAAAAGTCATAATCGTGCAGCATGCAACACTTTTTGCCACTCACTGACTGGATCAATTGTCTTGATTTAGCGTGGTACAAATTGTTCAAATATTGAACACTGAATTTGCTTCATTTCTGATATTCCAGTGTCTTTCGATGACTGCTGTCTGAAATATGTGAAAACGATGGGCCACAAAATGCAAAAACACGCAGTGAAATACAACATGCAGTATCCCGATGGAGACTGCAACATCCCCGCCATAATGTAAGGTCAAACGATAAGAACGGTCACTTTAAAATCTGAACTGATCACACTCTTCAGTTCACTTATCTTTCTGTGCTTCTAAAAATAAACTTAGTTGAATTGTTGTTGTTTTTTAGCTTCACCATGAGGAGGGGGCGTCGGTATTGTGCAGACCCCAGGGAAGACTGGGCCAAAGAACTGATTAAAAAGATTGAGGACAGGAAGGTAACTGCTTCAGAAAACGTTTGACCTGAGGATCTGATTGTGTGCTTTGAAGTGACATTCAAGCCGGTGTCTTTATTTTTCACAGGACATGCATCATTCCAAGAGGGGCTGAGGCTCGGCGCACCCGTCGCTGCTCATTTTCCGCCGTCTGCCATCTTTCATTGAGAGCGCTGTTTGGCAACAAGCAGTTTTGTTGTGATTTTATGGCGTCTAAGCTGGCAGGCAAGCGAGGAGGCTGGCCAAGGAAATCTTTGTGGCTCTTTACTTTTACTTTCGCTCTGCACTAAGTCAAAGGTCAAAAGCTTAGTGTTGCAGATGTTCTCAAGGCACACGACACATATAAACGTCTTTAAATGCATGACTGCTTCAGAGAAAAAACAAACATTCATGACCGTTTTCTTTCAAAGTCATCTGCTAATAAATAAGCTATTTAATTGTCCAAATGGTGATGGAATGTAAATGTAATGTTTAGTGATCCCTTCTGTAATGTATCCAGATGTCTATAAAATAATCATTTATATGAAAACACATGTCAATATAAGTAAGTAATTCAACTTTTTTGTTATAAGCGTCATAGAAAAAGGAGAAGCTCTGTCTTAAATTCTTTGAAACTTTTTTATATGTCTTTTCGCACATTTTGTGTTTTATTGTGTTCCAATAAAAGCATTTCAGTAAACTGTCTTATCATGTCTGACTCAGATAAGTTTATGGTTATGTTTTCTACTCAGAGTTTGTGACAGTGTGTGAAAAAGAGAACGGGGGACACACTTAATTAACTTTTTCTTTGGACATAATGAAACGTTTTTACTTTTACCCCGCGACCCTTCACAGGACAAGCAGTTACAGAAAATGAATGAATGAATGAACTCTAGCCGCACAGTCAGCAATACCTGTTTAACTAGGCTTTAACACAGTAGAAGATACAAGCACGCTCTATTTAACAAGTAGATATGTAACCAGACACACCTTAAAAGACCTTTGAACAAAGCAGCCCTGCAATAAAAACTGCCTTTTATGCCTTGTAAAATATATGTCAAAATGACAAGTTCGCCGCTTCACAGGCAGTTATTTTGTCATTCGCTCTTTACTGTATGTAGTGTGTGACTCTGTGAAGCTTTTTTCAACCATCTGTTTTCACCACTCACATGCACCCATATATGTATATATATTTTATTTCTGCTTCTCAACTGATGCAGGCTGAGCTTCATCCTCCATTCTGACCAAGCACGCGAACTGAGTAAACACTCGATTTTTCTTTCTCCCATTGCATTTTTCCTGCAATGCAACTTCAAGTTTTTACCGGGCTGTATTTGTTTTGCTTTGCACAAGATGCACGACTAATTAGACGCAACTGAAGCCAGCAGGATCTTAAAAGCGAAGAGCAGAAACTCTGCAGATAGAAATATGCACAACATCTGAACTGACACAGAGTTGGATATCCCCGTTGATCTCTCTCATCTTCATGGTATTCACAAGAACTGCTGAGACTTGCAGTTGATAAAATCTAAGCTGTGAGTAATGCACCGTGTTTGACTCTGCAATCTGCGGAGTGATTGATCGCTTCCACACACACATCTACCTTCCATTAGCACCGTCTTGCAAACAGCAAGACGAAACAAACAAGTTTGTGTGTCTCAATAGAAAATTACGACACGGGATTAATTATCTGATGTTGATTAAAGGAGAGGTGTGAAAGCTTCTTGGACTCAATCAGCTCTGCTCAGCTAATGCACCAGGGAGGGAGAAGGAGATTGGAGTTATATAGCCATAAAAAAAAAGATTTAAGGAAGGGCAATCAAGAAATTATAGTAAAAAATCCTCCAAGCTCACAGGTGAAGAGTTTGTTTGAATAGTTTGCCAATTTAGCTCAAAGGCAAAAATGATAGATAGTCTGGCAAACACATTATAATTACAAAGACGTTAATGGCATATAGAATATTGATAGACATTTGAAATTGCACAGCTTGACTCACAGATGCACCGCTTTTCCAGGTCAAAGAATTGGGTTGCAGCTTGAAAAAGATTTCGGCGCTGAGGCTTCGTTTCTTTTTGTTTATATCACAACATAGCTGACATATGTGCGCTGGATTTTTGTTCTTGCATGCTGGGGCAGAAATAGGCTGGCAGAAACAGTAGATGCATTTTTTTATCTTTTTTTTTTATCTGGGGGAAAAAAGTGAAAAAGCATGACAACAGTACGTGGGAAAAATCCCTTCACATTGAAACAAACGTGATGAATTACAGGAAACAAGATGTTTGGAACACGTTTGGGGGACTGGAAAGCAGACTTGTGTTACCGAAAACTCCTGGGCTGAGTTCAGTGCCAAAAAAAAAAAAAAAATTTAAAAAAAATCGACATGTGTGATAGAATTATAAATCAGGACGGATTAAAAAGAGAAGATGAAAGCAGTTGTAAAACACTGCACGCCACAGAAGTATTTGGTCACAACGTTATATTTATTGCCATAATATTTTGTCGTACCTAATCTTACTTCAGAGCCTGTCATAACAGCTACTTTGATTCATGCGCGCAGTGAATCAAATGTATTATCCTGATACGTGGCGGAAACATTAAGAGTTCTGCAATTCTTCTTATCAGAGTAACTTTACTGTGATGCAAGTTTCAATCGTTATAATGTAGTTCAATGCGCAGCTGAGTGTCTGATCTCTGCCTATTTGCTGTATCAAATGTTTCTGACCGCCTTGCTCACATATTTTATTATCTATCCTTTTTATTCCCTTAATTGCTTATTCATTACGCATTTAAGGTAATTTTTACAGTACATGTTACTTATTGCTATCTGTCTTCTCCCTGCTCCCCTTCTCTCAATTGCCTGTATGTGTCTGTTTTTGCAGATACTTTTCCAAAAATATGTATGCACACACGTTTCTTTATGTTTTTATTTAACATTAAATATGCCGTACATGTGAATTATGACAAACAAGAGTGCAAAAGTGCAAACTTTACACAGTGATTTCTCTTTTCATGAAAGATCAGTAACGACAGTTATGATGATATTTTCTTTGTAAGGGAAACATGAAAAGGAGCTAGTCTTACTAATTTATTGAGAGGTTTATCATTAATAATAATGAGCCAACTGCATCTCATATTTCCTCCCTAGAACTATTTACTACTCAGCAACAGCTGAAACGTATGTCTAAGAGTTGATGGCCGGCTTAACGTATCAAGGTTTCAACACAAGAGGATTAAAAAACTATAAACAGGCAACATTAAGCTGCCATTTATGTGATCAAAGATGTATTCTCAAAGGATAGAATGACAAAGCCAGACATCAAAATGTGCATGAAATGTAATTCCCCTGTTAGCTCTCTGACTGACATTTGACTCATTTCAAAAAAAAACAAAAAACGTTCAGGTGCTTTTGAAACTTCACATTCGTGTTCGCTTACTGGAAGAGGAGTCACCGGGTCATTGTCAGCCCACATGCCCCAAAAAACTTCTTTCATGCCCGTTTCATTTAAACGTAGATCACGCTGTAAAAAACTTGGAAGTTACCAGTGCCAAGTGCGGTCACAGTTTGCTACTGTTTCTGCTTGCATGGACAGGGACTCAAACTTTCACAGCTAGATTCACAACAGAACAGCTGTTGGAGAATACCCTCTCCCTAAATCCACATTGGAGTTTTGACACAGGACACAGCACGCTGAGTGCCAGTGGTGCTGGTATATGTTTATTTTTCTCACTATTATTTCATACTTGATGCACAGGCATGAAAGTAATGTCATTAATTTTCCTGAGCCGACATTTGTTAGTAGGTTTCCCTATATTTCTGTATGGAACAAAACTACATGACGACACAGACGATAGAGTGGCGCTTGTTTAGCGCGCCATCTGACCCGGCCTTCCATCCGAGTCTGCTCCGAGACTCTCTGGTGCATGTCTGGATGTAACCCACGGCTTCCACGGACCTCCTCTTCTGAACCCGATGGAGTAAAATCCGATACGCCCCTGTAATGGGGCTTCTCAAGTCCGCGCCATTGAGAATATGGGCCTTGGTGATGCCGAGATCCTCGAGCGCTTCCTTCACAATTAACTCATCTGAGGTGAGGATGCAGTTGGGCTCAACCAGGTGGGAGGGCGTAGCTCTGCAAGCTGGGTAGGCCTGAGGGTATTCAACCCCTCTCATCCAGTCGCTGGACATGATCTTTGCTACAGTAAGGCGATCCACGGGTACTGGCCTCAGGAGGCCTTTAATAATCTCCTGGCATGGCTGTGGCACGTAGGTGGGTATAGTATAAGAGCCCTGCAGGATGCAGCACTTAAGCCTGCCCGTGTTTGTAGCTTTGAATGGCATTGTGGCAGTCACCATGAAGTAAAGCAGGATACCCAGCGCCCACAGGTCTGCATACTGACCGACGTAACCTTTATCTTTGAACAGCTCGGGAGCTGCGTAAGGCGGAGAGCCACAGAACGTGCGGAGGACATCGCCGGGGCAACAGTATGTGCTAAAACCAAAGTCCCCCACTTTGATGCAGTAGGTGCTGGTGTAGAAGACGTTCTCGGCCTTCAGGTCCCTGTGGATTATATTTCTATCGTGCTGGAGCAGGAGAAAAGAAATGCATGGTTTAGATTGTTAGACTTGCAGCAAGGTAATTATGGTTTATTAAAACTAAACCTAGGTTTCAAAATATAAAACCTAGACTGAAAATTAACTGAAAAAACATAACATATAAAAGTCTTTAGTTGTAGTTTTTGTCGATTCGATCAAATCTGAACTTCAGAACTGACAACATTTTAAAAAATTCAGCTAAAATAAAAACCAAGCTACTAAAACTGAGACCAAATATCAGAGAATAAAAAATACTAAACTAATTATTTACTTTCATCAGATGGGAACACGTAATGACATTTCCTGCACAACATTTTAGATATGCAATCTCTGAAATCTAAAACAAACATAAAATGCATATTCAGATGTTAACTGGCGTGCAGTCGTCTCTAAAAATAATTCTGTAGTTTGATTTTGTGGTCTATCTCTCTCTGTGGCTTCCTCCTTTTGTCTCACCATGTGTCTGACTGCAGATAAGACCTGTGAAAACACAAGCTTGCTCTCCAGGTCTGACATGCGCCCCCTGGTGGTGATGCGGGAGAACAGCTCCCCTCCGCTGGCGTACTCCATCACCAGGTAGAGCCGCTTGAACGTTTCCACCACCTCGTACAGGCGCACCACGTTGGGATGGGCCAGCTTCTCCATGCAGGAGATTTCAGAGGCGAAAAGAGCCTGGGAACATTTATCCAGACGCACTTTATCCAGGACTTTCACAGCCACTCTTTCTACAAGAAAGATGTAGACAAAGACAGTGAGGCAACAAGGATAAAAAAAAAAACTCTCTACCTTCTCTATTATTTAATCTTAATTTCATTTCTCCCTTTTAATAACTTCCACAGCATGCCCACTTATCAGCAGCATTATAGACAAGCTGTGAAAGCTGAGTGCGGATTAGAGGGTGGCTGGTTGATGGGATTAGTTATGTCTTCTGATATCTGGAATGACCCAGACTGGCTGTGCACTGTGAAAAATGCTGAGCTGGGTCAACTGAAGTCTCTTCTGTGCGATCAATCTGGCATTCGTTTTAAAACTTTGAGTTCTAATTAAATCTGTAAATATTAGCTGACAGAAAGGCCTCCGTATTTTTGTATATATCTACAAAAAATAAATCTGCATAATTATATTGATGTAAAGGCTAATGCATCGTAATAATCTGAAACTGTGTCATATATTGGTAGTGTTTGCATGTTTTAAAGATTCATTCCAATGAATCAGGTAACCATGCACTTTAATTGCATCCTGCTCCTTTAACCAACTGTATCGACACCTTCATGTTAATGATTGTGCATCAAGTAAATTTTAATTTGTTTCTGGAGCTAATAAGTTCTAGTAATGTCCCCCACAGCCAGCCATGATTTAAAACCACCCAACTCGCGTCCTACCTGAAAGCGGAGGAGTTAGAAGAAAGCAAAGCAACCGAAATCTCACCTTTGGTCAGGTCATGTATTCCCAATCTAACCTGGGAGAAGTTGCCAGAGCCGATCTCCCCCCTCAACTCGTAGAGGCCCACCCGCCGTCCAAATGTCAGATCATCCATCACCTTCTCCGAGTGGGTCAGATTGTACAAGGCCTTCCCAAGCGTCGTGCACTGTTCCCTCTCCTCCGCCGTGTTCTCCTCTGTCTCCGCCTTTCTCAGGGTGAAGATGTCATCCTGGCGTGGAGTCGTCTTCAGGTGAGCCCCTGAGATTGAGAAAAGAGTTAAGTTGGTTGTCGTGGCTTGAATGATCGCCGTCAAATAATACAATTTAAACAAAGTGTCTGCACTCACATGTTTTTCCTTTTATGTTCTTCTTGCTTCTTTCTGTGTTGATGGCCTTATGTCTGTTGTTGTACATGATTCCTGTCCCAAACACCAGAAGACACTCTTGATTTTCTTTGAATCCAGTCTTCTTGGAAATCTTTGAAACTAAAAAGGTGGTAGACTACCAATAAAACAAATTTCCACAAAGCAAAAACCGAACGAAAAGATTTGTCTGAACAAATGTGTACGATAGGTATAGATGCAAAACCCTTTGTATGCATCAGGAAAAAGGTTGCGAGATGATGTCTCTCCAGCTTCCTGCACGGACGCTGCTAATGATACAACTGCTGCGTGGTCACCGGCTCCCTCCCAGTACTGCATAACTGTCCTGGTGTATAATCCAGAACTACCACTGTACATAACACCCTGTAATCCCTAAGTGTTTGACTCCTCCCATGCAGACAGACAATAGACGGGCTTTAAAGTCTTCTTTAACCCCTAGACATGAACATGACACCTGGTAAAGGACACTGATGAGATTACTTTTACAATGCACCCACAATCGTTATTGTCAGGGGTCAACGAGCAGGGGCAAGGTTATAACTGCATATAAAGTGGTTCAGTTTCATTGGATTTCCTGTGGTTGTAACTGTTAGTGCCTTAATTTTCACATAATAAATTAAACGTTATTATCTGATAATTTTTCTTGTATTGGCATACGAATGGTAATTAGAGAAATACTTCAGATTCTCATTAATCTGCAACAAATCAAATGAAACAACTCACCCTCTAATTAGCTCATTTTAAAGCTGAAGAAAGAGAGAACAGAGGATGAGGAAGCGCCAGGCCGCCCGGCAACGCAGTGTGCCAGACACTGACCATGACACCAGACAGACACTTGGCCAGACAGTCTGCACTGGTGTCTGCCTGGACTGGACCAGGGATTGTCTGGTAGTCATCATGCATGCTGTAAGCTGTTTGCTCATGTCGCAAGTGACTCACTATAATCCAATCACAAGCCGATCATCTCAGCACGTGCAGTTTTGAAGTCCTCTGTGGAAAGGTTAACGAAACAGGGAAGAGTGACAGTGAATTTACCAGCCTTTTCTAAAGTCTGTTTTGGGCTAGGAGGACATCAGTTGCAGGTTCTGAGAAATGCATGGACCGTGAATAGCCAAAGGCCAAAAATATATGATTGTGGGTTAAAGGATTAAGGCTATTTATCATAAACCTAATGGGTCTCTTATCTGGAGCCATAGCGAATGCAAGTTTTTGCGTGCAAACTTTTTTAAGTACAACACATGCTGCAACACCACAGTCATGAAGAATTAGACAGTTTATGGTTTGGATTTCTCCAATTAATATGCAGAATGGTCCGTTTAAAACGTATTTTTGATGAAGATGGTTTGAATTATGTCCAAACCTTTTGTTAAATACACACCGGTTCGAAAGATTCTTGACCTTGGAGGCGGCAGCTGACAAAACAATCTCACCTCGAGGTCTATCGCAGCTGCTCTGGCGCTTTCTCTCTTCATTGTGGTCATTTGTTTGGCAATCAGCTGTTGTTTACAAGGTCAAGAATGAACCTGGGATCAGTTATCTAAAGTCTTTGACGTGCTCTGAAACAAAATGGAAACGTGAACTCGTAGAAAACTCCAAATCTGACAAGGAAGGTTAAACCCATAACCCAGTAAAGCTTCCTCTTCTTTCAATAATAATAATGTTAATAACAGACTAAACACATTTTAAATGTGACCGTAATTAAATCAAGTCATCACTATGACTGAATGTGGGTTTTACCAGGATTATGAGAGATTAACAATGAGATTAGTTGAAACTGAATGGAAGGAGTCGACAACTGAAACTGCTGCAGGGGTGTCACCTTAATCAAAGTGTCTGAGTGCTGACGACTCCCCGAACGATGATCCGTTGATCCTGGTGAAAATGAGGGGATCACATCAACACATCAAAGCAGGGCTGACACCTTGTTAAGATCGGAGAGGGAAATTAGTAAAAATGACAAGATTAAAACATAGCTTGTATTTATTTTAAAACTTTATAGGACTCAGTGACTGAAAAGAGAACATTACCAAGGTGTTTAGTTGCCCCTTTTAGCTCAAACTAAACTTGCCTCTGTGGCCTTTTCACCAATATAATACATTCTTAGTTAAGTTTATATGTAACACCCTTGAAAACTTGCTTAATATACTGTGTTTTATACTAGATTCTCCACTTTCTCTGAGGGGAAAGAGAAGCAGCGATTCGAAGGACAGCTCTGTGAGGTTTGGCCATTTGGTGTCATGTTGAATAAACACAAAGGTGCTGGGGCTTTCTGAGGTGGCGTCCCAGGCCCCCATGCTGATCCTGTTTATGTGTTCGGGCCGGTTTTTGTTTTAAGTCGGAGGTGCTAAACACCTTCCCCCTGAGATAAAAGATGATTAATGCCTTTGAATGAGCGACGCTTTAATGGCTCAAGGCTACTTAAGCACTTCATTAGTGCGAGCTCAGGCCCAGTCACCACACTCGAGCCACTGGGTCCCCTCGCAGCAGAAACAGAGAAGCTGGAGAGGTTTTCCTTTGAAGTGGCCCCTGCCTGTACGAGCTCCATCCCACGAGGCATTTAACATGGAAATTTGATTAGCTCTCACTTTTTTGTTTTTGACTGGCAAAACGTTAAGGCCTCGTTTTTTGTTTTTTTTTGTTTGTTTTGGGGTGACATTTGACTTGATCCCGTATAAATATCCGAGGCATCGCTGAGCAGAAGGGCACTCGGGATCTGGCAGCTGAGGAGCACATCTGGACTAAAGCCATGGATATACCCCAATCTTTCCTTCTCTTCCTGTGTGTCCTCCACCTGACCTGTAAGTACCCTGTGTTTATTCTACACTACTACAGCTGTGACATGTTCAGCAGAAGCTATTCAGTTGACAAATATACAGACTAATTACTTCTGATATAACTGGTAAACATGAGCAGTAGAAAAAGGATGTGAAGATCTTGAAGTGGGATCAGATTACTTTCCATTTAACCAAACACTGTAGCTTTTCCACGCAAACCCAACATGAATATTTCAAGATGACCATAATATAAAGATGCATTTACGTTTTTCCTGTAAAATAACTTTTCTAATGATAAATGTGTAAATGAATAATTAAAAGAAAACAGAGAACACATTTGTGCAATGGTGATTTCAGAGAAAGTTCTTGAATCAAACACAGTGAAATGAAACTAGTCTAAGACGCTGACGACAACTGGCATGTTCTTGTTTTCGCTTCTAGTGACTGGAGTGTTGAGCAAACACATCGATCACAGGAACCTGTTCACACAGAGGGTGTGCTGCAAGAGACAGAGTCACTTTGTGTACATTGGACAAGGTAAAGCAACACATTCCTCCACGTGCACTTTCCCAGAGTGTGCAGGAGGTTTCATTTGCACCGACACGTCTGTCTCTATCTTGTTGTTACTCGACCGCTCAAGCGTTTGGGGGCAAATCGAAAGTTAAAGAGATGAATTTAAAAATATATATATATATTATTTATTTATTTATTTATTTTTTGAAAAAGACCAACTCTCTCTCTCTCTCTCTCTCTCTGCAGACATCTCTGGGAGTCCTGTCAGCGTGGACGTGGGAATGTGCAGGTCACACTGTGGGGGGACAACGAGATCATCACATGAAGCAGGGCAGCAGGAATACTCCAAATATTCCTCAATGCTGGAATTCCTCAGGAGCAAAAAAGTAAGTGGAAGACTGTGACAGTTCTCTGCTCTGCCACCAGGGCGCGCTATAACTTTGATATTATCTTTCATGACTGATCTTGCACAAATTTGTCAATGTCATTAACTTAGTCCCCTCAATGTAGAGTTTTAATCAACTGATGCAGTATATATGTATATATTTTTTCTTAAATTCAGTAACATTTGTTGAGCCACTTTGCAGAAACTGTGCAACAAACTCTACTCATTAACCCCATGTTTTAAATATTCAACCTTAATTTGTACCATGCACGACACGTTTTGACTTCTAATAATTTACCTTGAAACTAAAAGACGAGGACGCGAGGGCCTGCTGCTCCAGAGAGCTCGGAGCCGCTCAACCAGCTGCCCTCCTGCGGCACGAACCAGGTGTGCGAGCCGACCGGGATGCGAGTGGACCGGGTGCTGCTGTTCGAGGGACCCCGGGAGGTGGAGGTCATCGAGGAGTGCCACTGCGAGATCAAGATGACTCAGTGCATCCGCGTCCCCGCGCTGAAGACGTACTACTCAGAAACACCGTATGAGACGGTCATCGACGTGGGAGGATGCTCCCGGTCCAAAGGCTCCCCAGGTGTGTGTGTGTGTGTGTGTGTGTGTGAGGTCTACTAAATAAAAAAAAAGCAAACAAAAATGTGCTTAGCTGAGCACGGACACTTGGCCATTGGCAAATTTCGATTCTGTGAAACAGTAAAACTTAAGTTGGGCTTTTTTATTTAATGCACATTCATGAGTGGACTTTAACTCAGGATATACTTGACTGTTTGCAGCCAAAGTCACAGTATGAGTCAGGAATTCAAAGTTCCTGTCTTTTTATTTAATTCACACACATAACTGTATGTTTCAAATACTAGTGGGATAAAGAAACCGTATCAAAAGTATGATATTGTGTCTGTCTTATGGTTTAAATTGGAGCCGTTTCTTTTCCTTTATCTTTCACAGAGGGGTTCTCCTGTGTCCCCACCAAGTTTGACTCAGCCTTGGTGGAAACCCCTAACAAAGTGGATCTGATCCAGACCGTGGTGGCTTGTGAGCTGAAGGAGAGCTGCTACAGGGTCCCATATGTGGAGTATTACTATGAAACAGTCCTCCACGCAGACGGCATCAAGGAGGAGAGACTCAAAGTGAGTGTAGCCTGGAAACTGTTACCAAAACACTGCTCTTCTGTTAATTTCCTCTATGCACATGTTTTGTTTTTGTTTTTTTAAACCCAGTTCTTCAGTCTTATGATTAGCACGGCATATTCATAAGACTATGTATGAAAAGAGTGATTCACTTGTGATGCCAGTTTCGCACTCTTTTGTCATCAAGTTGAGAGGAAACGAGGCTCTAGCTGAGCGCCAGACAGTAATGAAGTATCTTCATTCATGAGGCACATGTGTGGAAGACGGCACTTAATCAAACTAATCCGATGGCTGGTACCACACATCAGCAGGCGTGAAGGACTTCAGGATGTGTTTAATGCTTATTCATTCTAAAAAACAGACTGGCAGGTTTTGCTGTAGCAAAAGCAGAGCATGAATTTCTTGCATAGCCATCCAAGGGGCATGACAAAGTCTAATAAGTCTAATCAGGTCAAAACAAATTTACAGCGTATTTACAGCATTTTTTGTAGGAAAACAACATTAAAACTGTAATTAAACTAGTTTGTGGGCCATATATGAAGAAAACAGGAACTTAAACACATTATAATTTCTGAGAAGGCTATAACCAAGAGAAGGAACCCATTATTTGAGATTTTAACACAAGACTTTATCTAATAAATAAATGGCAGACCACTAATGTTAAATTCCTCAGCAATAAGTTTTTGGCTTCTGCCGCGTCTCAGCACCAATGGTGTGAGTGAAGTGCAAACACAAATGGCCCCCGCAGGTGATGAATCAAAGCAGTTAACATGATAAACAGCAGCTGGCCCCCCGACTCAACTGGGTCAATATTTGTGACCAGCTGTGCGCTGATTTGCCTCTCTCTGTGTTGCTAATTTTCCACAGGAAATAGATGTGGGTAGATGTTTGGGAGGCTGCACTACAGGAAACCGATGCCTTCTCAGGTCAGTACGAACACAGCTGCTGCACACACCTCCTCTGCACCTCTCATAACAATTGCCCGCGAGCTCTGACACCTTCTGCACTCAGCATGTTGGCCCTTAAGGTTCATCCCTACACCAAATGTCCCTTTTTTTTCCTTTTTTTTTTTACTTTCTCTTTATGCTCAGATTCTGGTAGACACTCAATGTTAATGCAAGTTTATCAAAATGTATCTTAGACTTAGATAAACTTCATTCACTTCATATTTTTATACACTTGCATGTATGCTGCACAACTAGACAACTAGAAAAGTCTATTTAGTCTATTTATTTCCTTGATGCAAGTCTCACTGTGCTTTGTTTTTCTTGTCTTTAATAAATCTAGTCTCACGTGCATAGAAGTGATTTAAGCATACATCTATTTAACAGAAATAAAATAAAACAAAACAACATTTACACAGGAGATACCCATATTATAACAGTAAAATGTCTATAATGTCCTGTCACATACTGATATGCTGGATACACAACACACTTAAAGAGTATCTGTTGTGGTAAGAATGCAAATTTAAGCCTGTTGCGTTTTATGTTTTATGCTGCAGGAGTCAAACTGATCCGAAAACCTGCCACTTGTGGTCCGAACGACAGTCCAGGTCCTGCGTTCCTCAGGGCCACGAGAGCCACAGCTTCCTAAACCAGCATGGCCAGATTGTAACCGTCCTTTCCATCTCTTCCTGCCTTTGTCAAAGCTAAACACTGCGCCCTCTGCTGGGACAAAAGCTTTCAAACGTTTGCAGGGACTCACAAAGTTTGGCCCACGCCGGCTGCAGGACACTGATGACCAAATGCTTGAATTTTTAAAGAATTTCCTCCCCTAAAGTATTATTGTATGATATGTAATATATGTGAATAAGGATAATTTTGTAAATAAAATTAATACAACCATTTGTGAAGACTTGAGAGTGCATCATTGTAACTTTGGTCAGTGTGCAGACATTTTGGAAAGGTCTCCAGTGTGTTTTTTCCAAGAAAATAGTAAAACGTCTAATGCTTGTGTGTGAACTGAAACAATAGCACAATGCACAATGCCATGAATGAATCAAAATATCAAATAGCTAGCACATTGACCCAGTTTACCCTGCACCATAAATCTTAACTGGAGGTGTGCCACACACTCGTGCACATCTAAAGTTTCAAAGGGTTTCAGATGAAACTTTGAAGAAGCACTATAAAGGGGCACAAAGCCAACCGACTTTGTAAGTGCCCCTTTGAAAAAACACACGCGTAGGTAGTTAATAGCCTCCCTATTTACGTGTGAACCAACACTGGCCCAGCTTTCTGTGTCATCTGACGAGAAAAAAAGTTTTATGGCTTGTCTGCGAGGTGTCATAAAAACTTTGATCTCCTAAATGTTTATTACAGTGAGAGGTAACAAAGTCTTCAGCATCATTCTGACTTTTTATTTCCCCGTGCGTAATTGTGCGTAAAGATCAAAGGGAGCAACCGTGCGTAATTTCTGAGTCTCCGACAAAATAATTGAGCTGGCTTTGAGAAATCAAATATAAATAAGCGAGTTTCAATGATATCATAAACCCATCTACTACATTCAGGGCTTATACTGGATATATTTAATCAATATTTCAACATATATGTAGAGATATGTTGGAGGGTAAACCTACAGTCAGGTTTTCAAACAGCATCGTCCAAGTAAATCTAAATCATAAAATTAACTTTAGGTTTTATCAGTAAATAGGTTGTGCAGACAAATTGATTCAGTTGAGTCTGATTTGAATTGAACCACATAAACGACAAGCAAGAGATCAGCTCAGCTGGAGATCAGGGGTCCTTTTTTAAACTATAACTGCAAATTTGGTGATTATCCAGCTGCAGCTAGATAAGCAGTTATGTAAATCTCAGGAAGTGTAGCCAGCGACACCCGTCTCTTTATCGAAGTAATTGGTTGCCACCCAAGACAGTGTGCCCATTATTCTAAATTAATGGATTCATTTAGGCGCAGTCGACCTCCCACTGCGAATGCACGTCCCTCAAGTGATCAGCTCCAGCCTTATTCTGTCCAACAACTTCACATTTTTGTCCTTTATGGATAAATATATCCAATATAGATGAGACTCAAAGGCTGAATGAAGTTTATTTGAGTCGTATTGCCAGACGCGGAGACAATGGGCTTGAATAAAATTCACAATCGGGTTCACACCTCGTTAACGCCGCCATTAGTCTCCCTTTACATTCGCTGATTGGTGATTTACATTTGCGACCAAATAGCATCTTTACTGCTGTTTACCAACGGTTGGCGGCACTGAAGAGTGAAAAGGGGCATTAGATATAAAAAGTCGAGCTTCCAGGACTCAGCAGTCACTCCGACTCCAAGTTGCTGCGCGCTTCGAGGACACCGATGCACCAGGAATCTACCCACACCTCCGAGATGTTGATGTTTGCGATCGTCAGCTTTGCCACTTTAGTGTGCAACGCCGCTGCACGGCCTTCAGTCAACTACATGGAGAACCATTTCACCGCCGATAATGAGTCAGGGGAAGTCCGTTCAGCTGCCATCAAGAGGCTTTTGGAAGTTTTTGGGATGGAGGACCCCCCTGCTATCCATGGACACAAGCAACCACCTCAGTATATGCTCGATCTGTACAACACGGTTGCTGATGTGGACGGTGTGACCAAGGACCCGTATCTTCTGGAGGGGAATACCGTGCGCAGTTTCTTTGACAAATGTAAGATCCGATTCGTGGCTGCTTGCGTTTGAAACTGGCTAAAACAGATAAAATATAATCAGGTTTGTTCTGGTGCCTAATGATTTAATTTCACTTCCATTGCAGTGCGCAGTGAACAGGTGGAGTTTAGGTTCAATTTGTCAACAGTCGCAAGAACCGAGAAGATTCTCACTGCAGAGCTTCACCTTTTCAAGCTGCGGCCTCAGGCAACGCAGACATTCAACAGGCATCACTTCTGCCAGGTTTGTAACCCAAGAAAAATCAGAAGCTGATGGATTCATGTTGAATTTGAACGCACTCGGATGCACATTTCTATTGTTGGTTAATGTCTTTGTGTTTCATCCAGGTCAGTGTTTATCAGCTGCTTGACAGAAGCAAAAACAACAACACCCAGGAGAAGAAGCTGTTGTCTTCCCGACTCATCCCGGTCCACTCCACTGGCTGGGAAGTGTTCACAATCACACACGCAGTAAGTATCACCTACTTTGAGCAAACTCTGGGCAGTGTGGAGTAAAAGACTGGGATTTAACTGACCGATCAACCTCCTCTTCTCAAAGGTCCGCTCCTGGATGATGGACGAAGACAGCAACTTGGGACTCCACGTGGTGGTTCGGACCCTGGGAGGAAGCCAGATGGATCTGAAACTGATCCGCTTCGCTTCTGGGCGCAACCACCATCAGAGCAAACAGCCCATGTTGGTGCTCTTCACAGATGATGGTCGTCACACAGCGAGCCTTGAGAACGCAGGTGAGATTTCTTTTTTTGTGTCAGCTTGACTGATCAGGTTGTGTTCACTCATAGTAGAACACAAAATGCAGGTTGTTATGTGGTTTTACAGAACAACTGAGAAGCAGGGGGACCAGAGGAAACTCTACTTCTTATTTCAAACCTCCTCTTCTCTTCTAAAAAAAACTGACATCTGGTGCTGCTAAACATCTTCTTGGTGAAAGGAGCATATTGTACTATATATTGAAATTGCATGTCCTAATGAAAAGTCCCTTTTTTTTCTCCAGATCCAAATGATGCCATAGTGACTTCAAGCCTTCTTCAAGCCCCTATGTCAGGTCCATCCTCCCGCAGCGCCCGCTCCCTGGACTACAGCGAGGAGGAAGGTGCGTCTATGGCCTGCCAGCGCCTGCCCCTCTATGTAGACTTCGAGGAGATCGGCTGGTCAGGCTGGATCGTATCTCCCAGGGGTTACAACGCTTATCACTGCAAAGGCTCCTGCCCCTTCCCCCTGGGCCAGAACATGAGACCAACCAACCACGCCACCGTCCAGTCCATCATCAACGCCCTGAAGCTGTTCAAAGGCGTCGAGACGCCCTGCTGCGTGCCCGACAAGCTCTTTTCCATCAACCTGCTGTACTTTGACGACGACGAGAACGTGGTGCTGAAACAGTATAATGACATGGTGGCTGGGAGCTGCGGCTGCCACTGACATCAACCAGCGACCAGCTGGGCTGCACAGAAACTCACTAAGAATACCATGTAAATAGGGTTTAGATTCAGCCAGCTGAGCCTAATGTGCAGCTACGACTGGGTAATGTCCTGCACGCGACATTGTATTATATGTAAATATCCATAAATTATAATATATGACAGTGACGGAAGTGATATCCAACGAAAGATGTGAATGTGTATATTTTATGTTTTCTGTTTGTAAAATATTAGACAAGTCAGAATAAATGCAGTAAAGAGAAACGACGGACCTGTGAATTTATTTAAAAGAAAGATTTCAGTGTCAAATTTTTTTTAAGGACGTGTTTGGCTGTGGCGTGTGTCCATTAATCAGCAATCCTGCAAGTGCAAGAATTAGAGTTGAGCAACTCCTGTTAGGACATTTTTTTGAAGAGTGCTTACCATCTTCTCTCAGTTTTATCAGTATAACTCTTTGCACGTCTAAAACTACACTACAGGTACAATACTAGCCTATTTTAAACTAAAACAAAACATTCTTTTGACTTATTACAAAAAAATCTTATTATGTATTGGTATGTAGAAAAAAGCCACAGTGCGAAACACTTTAAGTTTCTTTTTTTTCCACTATGTCCTTATATGGTATAGGTCTTAATTCATTTATTAAATGCATTCACAACAGAGTTTGCGCCACTATGCAAACTCTCTGTACTATAAATAACGTCTTTAAAAGTGTGTGCAATACATAGCACACTACTGACAATACAAGTGCCAACTGTCGAATCTACTAGTTGGACAGAGTTTAAAATCTTATTTGAATGTCACATGCTATCACTCATGGACACTGATCCATTCAGTTTGAAAGTAGGATCTCGTCTGCACAGTCTCCACTTCACCACCAGAGGACACTGTTGAGCTGCACCTGGAGCTGCCTCAACTAATAAGACGTGTTCCTATTTCAAGGGCAGATACATAAAACCCATTTGCTTTTAATGTAAATCTGTAATTTTGTAAACATGTACGTGCAATAAAAACTGAAAATATGCCAAAAAAATAAATAAAATAACACCACAGACACAAGTCTACAGAAAAAGTTTGAATTATTAATGAAATACTTAAATATTAAACCCAGTTTCCTAAGTGAACATTTATTCTAACAGTACTGAAGTGCGATGTCTTCCTCCTTTGATGAAAGTATAATCCGACTGTTTAAAGAGCTCCAGAGGTCCCTGTAGTTCCCCCTCACCACCTCATGCTAGTTTTCTGTTCCTCCCATCGCCTTGAGCTCAGCGAGTTTTTGTACAACCTGACTTTGCATATATTAAAAAAAACTACAAATGTTTAACTTGCTAGTATAGTTCTGCGCTTCAGGATTTGCTCCAAGTCAAATCGCTCTGTAAGGGCATGAAATCGGGAGTAGAAAACCTCCAGGCCGGGAGAAAATGAAAAGAGCTGGAGGGAAACTTTCTTGGTAAATTGTAGCAAAGCACATGTCAGCAAAAAAAAAAAAAAAAGTCTGGACATAAGGTATTATGAAAAGGAAACACTTTAATGGGACCAAAGTAGTCTCTATGAACAGTCCCTCTCTTTACAAGCTATGCCCACAGCCTGATATAAAATTATTGTACAACTAATATAGTCAGCAGCTGGAAAGAGAAAATATTTAAGATTTTGGGAAACTGAACGCCTTAAAAAGGTTTATGCGACTTATCAAGTCCTGCTCATAACCAGGCTGCATGTATTTTAAGAAGCCCGGAGAGGAAACAGTATCCAGGCCAGATGTCAGGCTAACACATTTTAATTCCAGTCTTCTAAGACTCTTGTTTCCCACAATATTTGTGCATGACCACCACAGAATTATTAAAGACTGGGAAAGATTGTTGTGGCTGTTTAACTTTAGCTTTGTGAAGGGTGAGTGTCCAGCATACTTACTTGTAAACACATCCTTACTTTTACTTTGTACCTTCTATCAAGGTATGTTACACCCCTGATGTGTTGAATGATCAAATATAGAGGACATATCCAGCGATATTTAGGTTCCCCATGTTGTTATGCACAGATGTAGAGTCCTCCTAATAAAACATTATATTGATTTTAATGAATAACATCCATAATGCAACCCTTCCTTATCCATTGTGCTACTTGCAACAGAGTGAGGTTAATTTGATACTGTACTGTGCATCCTCTATTGTAAGTTATAATAGAAGGATAAATGACAAAGCTTTATATCAGAGCCTTAAGTCACGGTTGAAACTCTGACTTCTTTCTTCGTTTAAGGCCAGATATGTCAACACCTGACCTTAAACTGGAGGTGAAACCGTACTCCAACGATGGAGTTCTCAGATGAAACAAAACTTGTCTCCTATCAAAAACTCTATTTGCCCACGACAAAACCCTGCCTCTAAAGAGCGTAACCCGAGCAGGGAACGAGGCGTCGGCCATAGAGTGGCACTAAAGGGGGTTGATACCACTTGGCATGATGCTGAACGACAGCCCTTTATTCATTGTCAAAGGGGCCGCTATTCACAGCGGAGAAAACGATGAAATGCTGCCATTATAGTCGGGACCAAAGGGCCCGGTGGCAGCCCGACACCTGATCTCCTCTTTGGCTCCGGCCTCCTTTTGTGAGAGTATTTCATAACTGACATACCCACTGGAAAAGAAGAAGAAGAAAAAAAAAATGTTGGAGCAGTGATGGAGCTGAGACCGGGCGTTTGTGCGCTCAGACATGGGGAATAAACAGACCATCTTTACAGCGCAGCAGCTAGATGCATATCAGGTCAGTGTCAATCCTGTTTCTTTCTGAATGAGAACAGATCAGGTTATATGTTGCTTTTCTTATCACTACTATCTGTCAACATGTGTCAACACAATTATTCAGACTTCTTTACTTTCTTGTTTATTAGCGAAAGGATATTAAGGCACTAGGGGAGCGAAGGTCAATGTATGCCTTATGGCTTTTGTTGATTTGATTTTGTTGGTGACCTTCTGCAAATAATAAAAAAGCTATTTGCAAATGTCTGTCTTTGCACATTTTACAGTTAAAACCTCAAATCGGACAATCTGAGGTCTAAAGGTAGAGACAAGATGTCTGAAACTTAATCAAATAAGCACATTTACTCTATCACTGGATTTGATTTATGTGTACTCTACTGGATGCTACTTTTACAGGGAAATATTATTATTGTCAAATTTACACATAATTATTACACATAAAACACTAGGTGTTCAAAGAAAATATACAGAACTCTTATAGAAACTAAAATTATCTTCTCCTCAACTTTCCTTGACGTACATTTTATTGCCGAAAACAACTTTTACTATTAGAACTTTACTCTCTTGAATCTAGTGTAATACTGATCCTCTCCTTCCATGATCTGACTTTATTTGCAGGACTGTACGTATTTTACAAGAAAAGAAATTCTCAGGTGAGCTCACAGGTATTTTGTTCGTACTTCCTGATCAGCCACAACATTAAAACCACTGACAGGAGAAGTAAATAACACCAACCATCTTGTGACAATTCAGTGTTCTGCTAGAAAAAACTTTTGGACCTGGCATTCATTCATGTGGATGTTACTTGTACATGTAGCACCTACCTAGACCAGACCAGACACCCCCACCCCATAGCAATGGCACTCCTTGATGGCAGCAGCCATCCCCAGCAGGATGCAGCCTGACACACGCACACACACACACACACACACACACACACACACACACACACACACACAAAAGGTTTAGGAACAACTCGAAAAAGAAAACATGAAGAACAGCACAAGGTGTTGACCTGGCCTCCAAATTCACTAGATCACAAACTGATCAAGTATCTGTGGGATGATCCACAGAGGCCCCTCCCCTCGACTCATAGGACCCAAAGGCCCCCACTAACAACATCCTGTCTCCAGACACCACAGGACACCCTCAGAAGGCCCATGTCCGTTCTCTGATGAGTCACAACTGTTTTGGAGGCACAAGGGAGACCTACACAATATTAGGAAGGAGGTCATAATGTTATGCCTGATTGGTGTGTAAATTTTGTTTATGACAATATGGCATTAAATTGAATTGTTTCTAGTAATGTAGCACCTTTGAGACAATGAAGCTACCACTTCAGTGCACTGAAGTACAAAACATCATAACATAGAAGACAAATACTGAAAGTGAATTTTTTTTCTTAACCCGTCCCCAGACTGTTCTACCGCTATCGGGATTTGGCCCCGCAGCTCGTTCCTCTTGACTACACCAACCACCCAGATGTGAAGTTACCATATGAGCTGATTGGCAGCATGCCAGAGCTGAAGGTACACCCACTGGTCCACACGCTCCCAGCAGACCCGCTCTCTCCCTGTGTTCCCACTCCATAATTAATGGCCAACTAATCGACAGAATTCTTTGAAAGGTTATATGTTACCCGACTCTTTTAAACTTGGAAGAAAGCTGGTGGGTCCCAGAGGGCACACTTGTTGGAAATGGGTCAATTATATGCCTCTTTACACAGTGACAGTGAGGTAAACAGGTGTGTGTGCGCTAACACGCTGCTCACCGGCACGAGAAAGGGAAAGTGAGCCGGGCAGCACTATGCTTATAAACTCTGGGTCATTCATTATTCCAAATTGTAATTCCAAATTATTTGGATTCTCATCGAGAAAGCGAGATACAAGTCAGTTTACATTTTACACATAAGGCCTGGTTGTTCTCTGTCCAGGACAACCCGTTCCGTCAGAGGATCGCAGAGGTTTTCTCGGAGGACGGAGAGGGGAACATGACGCTGGATGACTTCTTGGACATGTTTTCAGTCCTCAGTGAGATGGCTCCACGTGACCTTAAGGCCTACTACGCTTTCAAAATTTACGGTAAGATGAATAAAGACTGAATAAAATGGTGGTTTTCTTAAAAAAAAAAAAAAAGACAGTTCCTGTTTTCAGTGTGTTTTGCAGAGTCTGACTTTACTTCCTCAACGCTGTTCCACAGACAACACAGATAAAGGTGAAAGGAGTGTACTAGTTGTTTGAATACTTATTTGATCCTTTTAAAGCAGCCTAGTTAAAAAACAACTATGCAGAACATTTCTATTGCAAGAGAAAAGGAAATGCTTTATGTGTTACATGGGCTGTGCACAAAGAAACATATAATCATTTTGTTGACTGAAACGACACCATACAGAGAGAAGATAGGGACGTCTTAAAATAAATTAGAATCAGGTCAAATTCCACATTAGAGAAATCCCCTCAGATACAGAGTGTAAGTAATCTTATTTTATAATTTACCAGGTTTTATCGATGCAATCTCTGACCTGCAGCCGCAGCTGATCTGTTGAGAGATATATATATATATATATATCTATATATATATATATATCTAGATATATCTATATATATATATATATATCTATATATATATCTATATATATATCTATCTATATATATATAT
>JASGAT010384702.1:0-13537 GCA_030220025.1 Chelon auratus | reverse complement strand
AAAAAAAGGGCCTACTTTGGCTAGCAGAATTTGGAAGATAAACCGGTTCGTGTGTTTTTAAATTACATTTAAGGTTAGCATGGACTCACGTCAGCCTATTTTGGTGCAGAATTTGCGTTCACTTGATGAATGTAAGTTCATATTTAGCTGTGGTTTTGGTCTTCGCAAACGCCTGAAAGAAATATCTGTTTGTTTAGCTGCCAAACGCTCCATTACGTCCACAAGCAGCAGGTTTAGTGCAGGTGTCTGTGTTTTTTAATTTTTTTTTTTTGCTTAAACAACTGTGATTAACTTGATCATTTATTCCAGATCAGCACATTTATATAGCAGTGAAAATAACTTTCTCTTTGAATACGAAGAACTGAAGTCATTAAAGCTGTTTACAGATGTCGAATTAAACTTTTAAATAAGCTGCAATATAACGCAACAATTTGTTTGGTTTCTAACTTGTGGTTTTTCTTTCTGATTTTTCTTTCTGTTGGACCGTTCTGGAAACTTGTAGCTGTCTATGCATCTTAACATGATGACAAAGGATGTGGGTGATGCAAAGCCTGTTTACCAGGTTTAATGACCTGAATGAATGAATCTGCCCTATATATTGTCACATATATGGAATATATGAAATGATGACATGGCAATTTTAGCATATCCTTAGGAAGTTTTAGAAGCAATGGCCATGCAACAATAATTATATTTTCTGACTCACCTGACACTGTCTTAAACATTCGGTCTGTGTAGTTTATTTCTAAATCTATGGTCGCTAAGGTCACAAGTATGTGATGTCTGCATCATTCTGCACAAACCAGGTGATGCAGGCTGCCAAGGTCATGGAGAAAATATCGCCAATTACCTGCGTGGCCAGCCGTCAGGCATCACGTTGGAGCCTCTACCCTCTAAATATGACTAATTGCTCCTGCTGTTCTGCTTCTTATGATACAGGTTAGAACTCATTACAGTGATGTTCCGCCTCGCTGGGCTCTGGTGCTCCGGCTCTGAGGCAGATGAGGCCGAAATAAACAAGCACCTGGCCTGGCACACACATACGCTTCTATGTTTGTATACTTACAAATAATTGGTTGGTTTTATCTGTTGAAGTGCATTAGGGCTGTCGTCCCTTCGAGCTCTAGTAGGGCACAATTCCAGTAATTTTTTCGTAATGGGAAAATGTCCTCGAGGGATTTCTGATGCCTCTGCCAAACTCACTGCGCTGGGCCCTGGCTGCAGTAATACCTTTTTCATTGATTTGTATCAGCACCTCTGTCTGCAGTCTGTGTGAGGCTGAGTAATGCACAAGACACAGTGTTGTGCAGAGGTTTGAGCCACTAAAAGTAGAGTGAGGATGCTGACCAGCCTTGAAAACAGCGTCTCCTAAATACAGTTTGTCAAGATACTTGGCAGGTAGGTGGTTCCAAGCATCTCTGAGAACATGCCACATTTGTTATGTGGACAAGGCTTCTGTACTGGTTTCAGACCTGGTCTTATGCTGGTTTCAAATATGGTTTTGATCTGGTTTCAGAACTGGTTTTAGAGTGGACCTAAACCTGATTTTGGACTGGTTTCAACCCTTGTTTTTGACCTGGTTTGAACCTGATTTAAAAACTGGGTTTGGATGTGGTTTTCAACTGATTTCAGATTGGATTTAAACTTGGATTTAGATTGGTTTGAAACCTGGTTTTAGACATAGTCATGGATGTAGTTTGAACATAGTTTTCGTAATTTGGGACTTGGTAGGACTTTTTCATCTTCTTGTGTCTGAATATACGACTCCAGGTTTGTTTGGACTTGTTATTCTACTGCTGAATTACCATTTTAACATTTTCACACAGGACTCTCCATCTATATTAAATCCTTTCTCAGGAACTGTCATCAGCAAAGCCAAACAAACAGGTTTTTAGTGTTTCTACCCTGCATGCGAAGTGTACAGCTTTGCAAAATAAACCTGGAGCCATTCTTCAGGCTGTCACAGGCTTCAAATCAACCTAGATGAGTGGCATTTGCAAATACGACAACGATTCTGTTTTAAGGTTGCGCAACAATTTCAAAGGGTTAAACAACACTTGATCCATATTGCCAAGGGCGCAGTGTTGAAGTATGACATTAACTTTCGGTTACAAGCTAAGGGTGGGGTTGACAAACAGAAAGAGAGATACAAAGACTTCACAACACCTATGACTGAGAGGTAAACCGAAGCTACATTACTTCCACTGGAATTCAACTACACAGTCCAGTTTGGTCTGAAAGATAAAGGACGCAAGAACCAGAGAAATTCACATTCATAAAACAGGGATCAAAAAACACTTTGCCTCATTATAAAACGGGGATACTGCACATGTAAGCCAAAATGGGTCATTCACTTTTTAATGATAATTCAGCAAGCCTCAGGTCCCGACTGAGAGATTAACAAACTCCAGATTTATCTGTAGCATCGAGCCTGACAGGAAACACAGACGCACTAATAACAAACAAATCACATTAAGCTAAGCGCAGTAATCTAAAGTATTTCACATATTATCTCATGCACCCTCATGCCGTCAGGATTAACTGGGATTAATCACTTCTACGTTCATCAGCCGTGACGTGTCACTGTGTTTGCATGGTTCAGGCACTAAATAGAGCTTGGACTCTAACTTCTAGGATTAAAAAAGCAGTCCTGAAGCAAGAAAAAAAAAAAAAAAAAACGGCAAACGTCATTTTGGCCATGGGCACGTACTCACAATGTCACAATGACTGGAAACGGTGTAGCTAAAGATTAGTGGGGACCCTGTGTTGTGTTGTCAAATATATATTTAAATATATATTTAAAATAAACCAAAAACAATCCATTATTGTTGTGTCATTTAGAGAATTAAATGTACATCATTTATGGACATGAGAAGGAGCATACAGAATGTTTCCACCTGTATTAGCTACTGCACTGGTGTTCCCCAAGGCTCAATCCTTGGTCCTCCTTCATTTAACATTTAGGCAAGACTCTGCAAGTTCTTGGGACTGATGTGCTTTAAGCTCTTTGCTAACTCTGTCCTGCGATAGACTGGCGACCTGTCCAGGGTGTACCCCGCCTCTCGCCCGATGACAGCTGGGATAGGCTCCAGCAGACCCCGCGCCCCTTCACAGGAACAAGCGGTTATAGAAAATGAAGAAGATGAAGAAGATGTTTCATGTGGGATCTGAAGTCTAATGATGGTCAGTTCAAACTAGTTGGCTAGTGTATCAAACTGTTTTACTGCGGTATTTCTGCCCAAGACAATACAAACATTGTTAAGGTTCAGACTGACAGATATTCGTGTTTGATTGGATGGCCACTGTCATATATTTTTGCCTCGACTTGGCTGAAAGACATGGCTTGACGTTGGCTTGCAATCTTTTACAAGTTGTATGATATCATCAGTAATATCAGGCACATAAACGAATGATACCTTGTGTTCGGGAAAGAAAATCTGTTAGGTTTGAGGTTTGTAGATATAGCCTTTCTTTCACTTTGGGCGGTGAGGCTCAGGCAGTAAAGCGGCAGAGCAGGTTGTCCACAAACTGAATGGTTAGCGGTTAAATCTGTGGCCAACTGAAGGCCAGCCAGAGTATCTTTGGGAAAGTGCCCAACAGCAGTCGGGCACCTTGCATGACAGCTTCCACCATTGGCGTGTTAGCAACACAATAACGGCAGGAGAGTACTACGAAAATGTAAGACCATTTACCATTTACATTGCCGTGTTGTCAGCCAAAGAGTGTTCCCATTTGTCAGCCGGCTACTCCTATTGTTGGGTTGTCACAAGATGCCCAAGATGCAGCATTACTCGTCATTATGATAAACTACATGGATTTAAAAACAATAGATTGTCCTGCCCTATGATCTCAAGCCAATGTCATACAGTCTGAAACTAGAGTTAGTCTTTGTCGCTCTTCTTCTGCACAAATTCTGCAGAAGTCCCAGACTTTTTCACCGGACCATCAATCCAAGGACTTCATTGTGCTTCAAGTAAACAGCATTTAACAATGGTGCTTGTAAAATGCAAGCCTCAATTACTCAAAAAACTTCTGGTACTTTAGAAAGTAGCATATCACCTCCTGAGATGAGGCATTTAGGGGTTCCTCTAAGGGTTCTTGAAGGAAAGTTCCTTTAGTCTTAGAATGCCCCCTACAGTTTTTGACACTCTATCCATTCATACCAACAATAAATCAATCACACATTCATTAAGACCTCTTTGGTTTGTTTCATCATCTTCGTAAAGGCTGTGTCCTGACTGCCACCCAACAGCAGGGTGCCTGGAATCCGCCCTCTGCTTTTATTTTATTGGTCAGTGGGCAGCAGCCCTGCTTCTTGGGTACCATGTCGGTTCCCTCCTCCCTGCTGAGCGCAATCAATCACACTGCCTGCGTTCACAACTGAAACCGTGACCTACACTGACAGATTGTGCAAATTAAACCAGCTGAGCAGCAGAAGAAAAATAAAATAAAAAAGAAGCCCCATGACGGTGAATGACTGAATACTGTAGCCGGCTCCGGCTGCTTAGAGCCAGATGACAGCAGGATGCATCCGTTTAGATTTCACGATTTCAGCTCTTACCTGCCCACTGTTTGGTTGGCGAGCTGTCTCATTCGGTTAAACTGCTTCTTCATCTTGTGTTTTTCTGCGTTGCCACCGAGCGGTAGAGCCCCTCCGCAGATCTCATTGATAGAATAAAGTCAGATCTATGGCAGACGAGGAGGTTCCGGCTTTAAACATCCAGGTTGTGCATCGCGACGGTCGGCGACTTAATTCCTCCTCATTTTTATTTTATTTAATTTATTTATTTTTTGCTGAGGAGGACGGCGTGTCTCTCTGTCATCCGCTCCGCCGCTCCGGAGATGCTGGACCAATTTCTCTTTCTCTCCCTGCGCTGACAGCTCGACGTTTCGCCACCGGTGCATCCTGGGAAATGTAGTTATGTCGCAGGCCATCTAAAAATAACACAAACCTGCACATTTACAACTTAAATTCAGGTCATTTCACCGGATAATTAAGACAATGACTCATTCAAAAACTGTAATAGAATTATTACATATACAAATTTGATTTAAATAATAATTCATTTAGAGAAAAACAATTGTAAACTGCTGGATAGCTGATTCACCATTTATATAACCATTTAAAGCAAAAAAACAAATCGCAAATATATCCATTTTTTCTGGTATTAATCATATTAATTAAATTAAACTGAGCCTCAGAGACGTATTATTGGCGGCAGCCTTATATAGTTGAATCAAAATACTTCAGTGTTGGAGGCCTCCAACAAATTTAGAAATCAATAAAATTGTATAGATGTGTTGTGGAGGGTCTGTAGATATGGGCCTTGCAGGTAAGTTTGACCTCTTATGTTTCCATTGTGCAAAATTTGACAAGCTTCTTCAGGTGAAGTCACGGCTAAGGCTACAATTTTTAAATCAAAAACAATCAAGTTGCGTGAACTTAGCTTACCTGACTTTTCAGCCTGCAGGTGTACTGATGAAGAGTCCCAATAATCCATGACAGAGAAACAGAATGAACAAATGCAGGGCCTCCTCTAAATCCTCATTCATATATTATTGTAGTAAATGCCTTTTGGGGGGGGAAAGTATGTTGCTAGCTAGTAGTCTAACACACCTGAAACAAATCAGCCTGTCGCCGTGTGGCATTCTGGGTAATGTAGGCACCAGCTATTGACAGCTGGAAGTTTTGATCTGCTGCATTCATTTTTGTTTTAAGCTCTAAATTATATATCTGCAGTGTCAAAAACGTGCATGTTACAGTCAGTAACATGTATTCTTTTTTGTTTGAGGTTCAGTTGAGATCCAGTTCTTTTCTTCATTATTATTAGCCTATTATTTTTTTGTCAAGGCAGATTTGGCCTGTTTGTGATTAGAAGTTGATCAAACCAGCAGCGTTCACAGCACACTCATCGCTTAAAATGGGACATTTTACTGCTAAAGACCTTCAACACATAGCTGAGCTGCAACAGAGGCCATCAGACTCTACAGCTGTGCGGATATGTAAATGTTTTATAGCTTTACAGAAAAGGAGAAGATTCCTCTGTGTGAAAGAAATAAAACATAAAAAGAAGGTTGCGCATATTAAGTCAAAAGTGCATGTTAATAATGTAGTTTTTGACAACAACATAATCTTAGCACATCTTAATTATTTGCTGCTTTGCAGCACAGATACCTGAAGTGTGCAGTTCATTGTCTATTATCGTAATCAGCTTCCAACAGATCTATTTATGGAAAATTAATGTCAGTAACCTTGAATATTCAGAAGGACTTTTTTTAATTACCCATATGTGCTTTATTGCCCATGCATGGGAACTCCTCGTTCGCGTGACTGGATGTGGTGACAGCTTGTGCAGGCAAACAGCATCATCTTGTGGCTGTAAGAGTCAAGTGTAGTAAGAAAGCTGTTAGCTGGCATGAATAATTCATTCATTCATTCATCTTCTATGCCCGCTTAGTCCTGTTAAGGGTCGCGGGGGTCTGCTGGAACCTATCCCAGCTGTCATCGGGTGAGAGTTGGGGGGGCATGAATAATAAAAAACACAATAAAATATAATTTTAATTCAAATTTTTGACTTCATGTGCAGGTGTAAAAGGTTCACATGTAGATAACAAACACAACAAAGTAGTATGGTCAGCTAATCCAACGGGAAATATATATGTTAACAACTGAAAAGAGTCCAGATATAACATCCTCTTTCTAATCTGCTGACGGCCCCCACCTCTCGGGTCTACCACCAAAAACAACCCGACTCTGATGTCAGCTGAAATCTTCTGAGCATCATTTTAAGTTGACTAACTACAACACATCATTTAAATAAATAAATAAAAAATACTGATGTTCATGGGTTCAGTTGGAAAGAGGGAGATAAAATCACAGAGAAGGAATACAAATATTAACCCTACATCAGCCGTAGGGTAAATTTAACCTCGGAGTAACAAACACATAAGCTGAATATCTTTATAATGAAAATAATAAGAGATGAAATAATGAGAATATGGCTAAAATAGAAGCCAAATTCAGCTAAGATCAGTTTTGAACTAAATCTTATCTTCATGAAGGTTCAGTTCAACTTCATGAAGGTTCTTCAATTCAGCATTTATTTCAAATAACTGAGAGAGCTGTTGATTCATCTGTGTTTTAAATTTAGAAGCTGTAGTTTGTACTATTGAACCAACACATGTATTATTTGAAGAAGAAGAAGAAGAAGAAGAAGAAGACTTTATTGATCCCAAGAGGGAAAGCTAGGTGTTACAGTGGCAGGGCAAGACAGTGTAAAAATATGTTAGATTAAAAAAAATAATAATAATAAAAAAATAGAATAAGGTACAGAAAAAAAATATATAAATATATTAGCTGTAAACATATTTACAAGTTGAATTTATTAATTAACTACTGTTAATATAAAAAGAAGAAGAAGAAATATAAAGTTACGTCGCAAAAAACAAAAATCTAAAAAGCTGTAATTCAGACTCCAGTCCAGTTGGTGGCGGTAATGCGCTTGTTCGCCGACCATGAATTGATCAATAGAAGAAGAAGCAGCACAAGACGTAGAAGAAGAAGAAGTAGGATAAACGATGTTGCTGGTGGAGTTTGTCTGTTGAATGACAGTAAAGAAAAGTTTATAGCTTTCACTGACTGGGAACGACTTATTTTACACTTCGGCGCGGAGTCGCAGCGTTTCTGACCCCCGACAGTCTGTCTCGCTGTGAAAAATGCGGGACCGAACGAAGGAATTGGGAAACGTGAGTTTTTATAGTAAAAGGCTTTCGTTAGCTGTGGCGCGCTAGCATGCTAACTTAGCCAAGTTCAGTGCTCCAGTCGTGCAACGGCTGGTAACTTCACCGTGTGTCGTGACAACTTTGACCAACACCATGAACCAAAACAAGGGTTTAAAATAACGACGTTTGACTGGTTTCTTTGCTTGAATGCTGAACTTTAGCGACAGTTTAGTCCTAACTTCCGTTTCAGCCCTTTCTTCTTAAAGGGTACTGCAGGCCAGGAAAGGGCAGGGCTGACCCATCTTCTTATTCACCGTAAAACTGTTTTATTTTTACATTTAATCGCAGAACCCCGATGCTTCGGATGAGGATGAGGAGGGCAAAGCTCTGATCAAAGCTGGAGCCTCCTCAGCCAAAGATGACAAGGAAAATGAAGCTTTCTTCAAAAAGGTGATCACATCAGATCATTTGTTTTATCTTAAAGTGCAATTTGCTGATGAACATCTGCTGATAACATGTTTATTTTACTATATCACATAAAAATGGGTAGAAGTTTGAAGCTTAAATGTCTCCCACACTGCAGCTGCTTTCTGAATTTGTTTTGTCAACATTTCAGTCTTTGCTAATCCCAGGTTTCTTCTGTCTGAACTCACTGCTGTTACATTATGAAAAAGTGCCAAAAAAGAATCACTGGTTTTGTTTTAAAAATATTTCTTATTGAATATATTCCATTGTCTTTACTCCCTTAGAATAATTAGCTGTACATCTGTAAGGTTTTGGATTATTTGTTAGATAAAACAAGTTTTATATATGCATAAACATTATAAATCACTGTTGTTATTAACTCTCCGATGTGTTGTGTTGAACCGGAATATATTTTAGCAAAAACAGTTTGATCCAGGAAGACATTCAGCGACTTCTTAATGTTATAAAAGCCGACGGGGCTGAGCCACGTGACCTTCCCACAACCACAAAGAAAGACTTTTCAAGCACACTTTTTATGCGCATAGGAGAGGAAAACAAAAACAAAGAAGAAGAGAGCTGAGGGAGAAAGAAAGTCAAATCCCCTGGAGGCTCATTTGGAGAAAAGCATGGTTAATTAGAGGAGAGAGGGCGATTCTTGTCGGTGAACCCGTGCAGACAAGCCCGAGTGAAAAGTAAGGACAAGGAGAGAGGCACACAACTAGACGCTCATTGTAGGGTGAAGCAGATGATGTGAAGTTTATAGTAACCATGTCAGCATGGAAGATGACTTAGCAGATTAACTGTGTTTTCTGGCCCGTCTTTATGTTTATATGTTGTGTTTTAGAATAGATTTTTAAGATGGTGTTCATTTCTTTGACTTTTAAGTAATTTTAGGTAACTTAGGCTGCATTTTCCTCTTTCTATATTTGCCTATTTAATAACTCGACTAGAAGTCATTGTGTCCCCGTTAGTTTTTTGATAATTATGTCTTGTTTTTTGACATTTAATAGATTTGTTGGAAAACTATATTCAGCTCCACGTTCTATTATCTGCATCTTCACATTATAAAAAATAAAAAATAAAATACCTCCCTGTTGAAAACCAGCAACAAAGTGTTTTCATGCTTATGCTTGATGGACGAGTTAAACTGTCTCTGTGGTTTCTAACTCCTTCATCTTCCTTAGGTGCAAGAAATTCGTGAGGGGCTGCAGGGCCTCAAACGGATGGTGTCTGACCTTGAGAACAAACAGAGGACTGTGCTGGGAGTGGCACTGCCAGAGGACAGTACGTAAGCTTATCGGCCAGAGTTTAGCTGATGATCATTGCCATGAATTGCAAAACATGAAGCTAAAGTCAATAAACATGTTGGAAAGTCTTTAGCTTAAGCCCAAAGTGGACTCACATCTGTCGTCACCGCTGTTTGCTGAACGTGCTGTTTTCCTTTTGGTTCAGGTATGAAGAAAGACCTTCAGACTCTGCGAGAGGAGATCAAAACTTTGGCATGTCAGATCCAGAGAAAGCTGAAGAGTGAGTATTTCTGAGCTGCAGTTTAAAGAGTTTATTTATTTCCCTCAAATGACTTGAATTGTAATGAGTAATAATCTCGCTGCAGGTATTGAACCCAAGAAGGGAGAGGAGGATGAAAAATATGTACAAGTAAATGTTCGCATCCAGCGCACACAGGTAGTGTCTTTTATTTTGATAACTTCTACAGTTATTGTTAAATTTCTGTTCCTCTCAGATAAATGATTCTATGATTTAGTCCAGTTCATTTATATCAGAAACACCTGTCCTTTTAGTGCAGTATAGATAAACGGCACCAGAAATGGCAGCATCCACAATGAACTGAACATAATAACATTCATTAAGTGAGGAAGATGCTAATGTCAGATAATTTTCATCAATAACAATTCAATTAATCTTAAGAAGCTTTACAAGACTGGATCAGGATCCGGGCATTTACGCCACAGTGGCGTAAATGTCCGCTTTGTTATTTAGACAAGGCTGTCCCCCAAATGTAGGGCTGAGTTTGGGTTTTAAATATGATTCAGTGTCGCCCACTTTGCACCCTTAATGCATTTAAATTTGAAGTATTTAATGTTACGTTGTTCCTAATCAACTGGAAACTGAGTGTATATTGATATTGGGGGAGAATAATACATGCACAAAGACATCAAATTTTGATCTAGATCTCAAATTCTGTCTCTGACTAATGTTGCTAATAGTGTCTTCTTTCTGTTTGCTTGTGGCTGGCGTCCCTAAATCTATGAGCTTCTTAGTTTTTGTGCATGCCAACCAACATATGTCTCTCTCCAGCACGCCGTCTTGTCCAAGGAGTTTGTGGAGCTGATGGGCCACTGCAACACCATGCAGGCTCAGTACAGGGACCGTAACGTGGAGAGGATACAGAGGCAGCTGAAAATCAGTGAGTACACGACGCACACAGTCTCAGTGATTGTGGTCTGTGGACTTTTAACGGGGAGATTACACTCTGACAACATTCCCTGTGGTTTACACCATCACGTCCTGCGGTTTCTCTTTCACTTTCTTTTTGACTGAAGTTACAGTCATACATCTGTATTACAATAAGACTGATCTACCTTCAGACTCAACTACAACACGCATGAGCCTTAATTGCGATGGGAAAAACATGTGAGAGAAATCAGCCATGACATTATAACAAGTGACAGGTGAAGGGGATACCTCTGGTTATTATGGCGTCTGTCAGTGAGGGGGATAAATCGGGCAACACAAGAATGTTTGGTCCTCAAAGTTGACGTTAGAAGCAAGAAAAATGGACAAGTAGGATCTGAGCGACTTCAACAAGGACCAAACTGCGGCTAGACGACTGAATCAGGACAAAACTGCAGGGCTTAAGGTTATGTTAATGTTATGATTTTAAGTTTCCTTAGCAACCTCGTTTAACTGCTGAGAATTTTTGTGAGCTAAATCCACTGAAACTTCATTTCTGACTTCAGCTGGCAGCAATGTGACAGATGAAGAGCTGGACACGATGCTCGAAAGCGGACAGACAGATGTTTTCACTCAAAATGTGAGTACACGCAAAGTGAAAGGAGGGCTTAACCACCTGAGAAAACCACTTCCTTAAATATTGCTAAACTGTTGCAGGTGTTTTTGAGCAATGAGTCATGGCCATTAGTGACATGAAATGTTTTGAAATGATGACAGGTTTACTTTGCTTCTCTAATGCTGAAACTGGACAACAGCATTGGTAAGAAAGCCTCTGAGATAGGTCTTCACAGTAGCCTGTAGTGTGAAGGATCCCGATGGCTTTGTGCAGCCTTTCTTAGACGCTACCCTGAAACCTGCACCCTGTTTTTATCATCTATTGTCCACCTAATGAACATGTGACGTACAGATTCTGATCGACGCTAAAGCTACGAAGCAGGCTCTGAACGAGATCGAGTCCCGGCACGATGAGATCCTGAAGCTGGAGAGGAGCATCAGAGACCTGCACGACATGTTCCAGTACCTCGCCATGGAGGTGGAGGCTCAGGTATGGCCGTCGCTCAGAAAGTCCCTCGGACTGGGCGGAGTCACGGAGGGGCGTTGGATTGAAATGTTTTTTGCCTCCTGCAGGGGGAGATGGTCGACAGGATCGATAACAACATCAAGAAGTCTCAGAATTACGTACAGAAAGCAGTGACCGAGACGAGCGAAGCCGTCACATATCATCAGAAAGCACGCAAGGTACAGCGTCATTTACATGCAGAAAACAGAAACTTTCATTTACTAGAAGCGAGGAGAAAATCAGGAAATGAGCAATATTCAGATCTTAACCTGTGAATCTCACTTTTTGTGAGGGGATCGTTATCGTGCTTCAATCAAAAGAACTTAACTCTTGAAAAGTTGTTCAGTGTGGATGTTTGGTGAGGTGGTAATCACTCAGTTATTGACGGAATAGCCATTTTAGACTCATCACTTAGAGATTATAGGATCAGTCGAAGGTGTAAACATTAAAATAACAAGTCTGGACTAAATTTCTTCGTTGTCTTTCTCCGCTAAATTCTCCACTATTAGACTTTTAACTGTGCATATTATAACTTTGCATAGCTTTGGATTTTAACTTGCATAATTGCGTACTTACGGAGTTCCTCAACTCGTGAGCCAGAGAGCTGCTGATCTTGCAGACATTTGCGGATTTAAAAAAATCTGCAAGTCCGCAAATGTTGACGGGGACGTGCTGGCAGACGCGAACAGCAACAAAAACGGACTCATACATTTTTAAGTAATCTCTTCCTTGCACTTAAACTGAACACTCGTTTCACTTGTTCAACCGGAAACAACTAGTTGGGTGCTCGAGTTTATTTCTACACAGTTGCATAAACACAGATCAGCCATAACATTAAAACCACCAGCCCGTGGAGTGACGCTGATGATTAAATGATTACGATGTAAGGTTTTTCTGGGAAACCTGAGTCCTGACATTAATGTGGATGTTATTTTTGATACGTGTCGCCACCTGAACGTTTCTGCGCGGACACCCTGACTGGTCTGGAGCTACACAGCCTCATACACAAGAAGCTGTCATGAACCAGTATCAACTTTTTCATCAATTTGAGCTTCAGTCGCTCATCTGTTGGATCGGACCACACGGGTCTGCTTTCTCAGTGATCATTGGTCGTCCTTCCTTTGACCACTTTTGATAGATACTGACCACCACAGACCATTTAGCAGTTGATTAATCTGTTACCATGCCTTTAATCTGTTTAATTTTTCCTCATCTCGTTTCTCTCTCTCTCCCTCTGCAGAAAAAGGTTTGGATCGCGATCTGTTTGGCCATCCTCCTCATCATTATCATCGCCACGGTCGCCTCCACCTTCAACTAGTAGCGCCAGGCAGTGTGAGCCGGCTTTAGGTTGGTTTGACAGAAGCACATAACGGATTCAGCGTACAAACATCAGCCCACAGGACGTACGGGTGGATTTAGTGTTTTTATCCCTTTCACATTTGTCCCTCTAACCGCTCCTGTCCACCTAACCAAACTTTTGTTTTTTTTTTTGGTAAGGAAGAGTTGTGCTCTTGTTTTGACTACAATCTTCCCTGCATATTTAATTTACCACTCGAGGCAGGGCTGCAGGTGTTATTCAGTTTCTGTTCTGCAAAACAAAGGCCAGGACAAATTGTGAAATGTTACGTCAGTCGCTCCTACGTTTAAATATTTAAAAAAAAAAAAAGGAAGGAAAAAAAGGAGGAAATAAGTGACCTTGACCACAATGCAGTATTGAAACCCAACACTGGCGCTGATCGTACTGTACTCAGGAAAACTGTTCTTGTTACACTGTTGCTTCTGGATGAATTGGAGACGGAAAAGAACATTTTTTTTTTT
>JASGAT010384701.1:0-11220 GCA_030220025.1 Chelon auratus | reverse complement strand
GGGTTTTTGGTGTTTTTTCTTTTTTTTTTTTTTTTTTTAAGCTACATTGGAGCTAAAAGCATAAAGTTTGTCCTGTAGATTTATGTTCTTTCTCTTCATGTTTTCCTCCACCAAGCACACCCCCAAGGAAGGAAGTAAGGAAGCACATCTCTGCTCTAAAACCCACTAATAAGCTCTCTGCTCCCTCTGTACAGGACTTAAGGAAGTGGTGTTTCTGTCTGATAAGTACCACGACACGCCTGAGATGACCGCGTCCAGGAGACTGCTGAACATGGCAGGGATACAGTTCAGGTGAGGAACGCGTTTCAACACGTACATTTATTGTCTTAAACATCTCGGGGAGCAGATGATGAAAGGTGCTACGACCGTTTGAACGATACAAGTAGAACGAGCATAGTGACGGCTCTAATGACGGTGTAGAAAACTATTTTAATAAGAAAAACAAAGCTGCAGTACGGTTGCAAACGTGCCTCAGAAGATTTGGATGAATATTAAAATTTAGCGCTGCTGTGTCGGGCGTCCAGATTCCCGCGCAGGCCGTGTCTCTGTGTCTAAGTTTGGAGATGACATGGAGTCTGCAGCTGTTTCGCAACAAAGAATGCAGCATTTGTTTGGTCAGCGTGAGACATGAGAGGGAGAGAGGCTGAAAACATAAAAGCTCTGCTCCCGCTGAGCTGAGCTGCACACATCATTGTGCTGCTTAATACTTCAAGCTTCGTTCCCGTGTTCTGAGATGTCCCATCCATCCATGCTGGTGCTACTGCTGTTGACCAGCTCGCCGTCTTGCAAAATTCTTGCACCAGTTCTTTAATGCACAGGCTCCGTCGCTGTTGCCAAGTTAACGCTGAGCCAGATTAAACCAAGGCAAGAAATGTGATGTGACTGGAACAGCCCAAGAAGAAGAAGTAGTAGAAGATTTTCCAACTATTCCAGTGACTTTGACAAATGAACTCAATAGACATTCCAAAGTACGTGCTAATGGAGATGTTATTTGCTAGCATGGCATCACTGCTTTCCAGTGCAAACTGCAAGCGACTTACACCTATAGACCCAAACAAAATGTCAAATAAACTGAATGGTGACTGTCCACAGCATACTTGTCAAACATACAGCCCAGGGGCCAAAACCGGCCCACCAGAGGATCTAATCTGGCCCGCGGGATGAATTTGCGAAGTGCAAAAATTACATTGAAGACATTAACTGCAGTTTTTCCAATAAAAGTAACTGCTATTCCAAGGGTTCACACATATCTGTGGACATGACAACTGAGACCTAGAACTAAACAGAAATTGCATGTCTTTTTCTTAAGAAATGTCGGGTTTAGGGAGTTGTCGTTATTTATAGGTAAATATACTATTGTGTTACTGGTCCAGCCCCCTTGACATCAGACTCTGTTGTATGTGGCCCCTGAACTAAAATGAGTTTGACACCCCTGGTCTACAGGATGATACATATGCATTTCTAATTACAGTCACCACTAGACACTGAAGAATTTAGTTTTTTGAGGTGTTTTTTTTTTCGTTTGTTTGTTGTTGTTTTTTTGTTTTTTTTGGAAGTTTTTGGTAAAACTTAAGACATAAGACATGTTTATTAATCCCACGTATGGGAAATTTCCTTGTCACGGAAGCACGGATTTTGGCAAAATATATATACAAAAGACAATGACGACTTCGACGGTTAAAAAAGAGTTAGCAAAAAAATATATACAAAAAATAACAAATACTCTGAAAAATATATAGAGAAAAAAAATAGAAATATAAATACATTCTGTATATACAGTGTGCCAACAGTGGAATAAAACTCTACAAATAAATAATTGCTTAAACTATGAGATGGTGAGGTAGTGGTTTCGTGCAAAAAGGCAGTGAAAACTTGTGCCATCTGTGCTTTCCTTCCACATAAGATTTAGCGGGGCCACTCCTGGTGTGTTTTTAAAAGATCAAATTGAAACCGTATCGGAGCGTCAGCCGAGCCAGATATTTTTCAGGTCCAAAAACAGGTCGTTGTAGCGTCAAATGTCGTCTTCCTCTCCTTTTTCATGTCGGTTAGCGTCAAAGCTGCAAAGATCAAAGAAGAAGACAGAATAACCCAAATCTCATGACTGACCTCGTCTGCTGTGTAATATGAGTCAGACAGCAGTTAGTAGCTAGTTGAATGTGGATGTTTGGTGAGGTGGTAGTAGTTGATCATCACTTAATACTACCACCTCGATACAACAGCTCCAATAAAATCAGTAAACAGAGTCCACTCAGGCAAAGGCTGCACCCAAACAACAACAGACACTGAACATTTAAAAGCAGAGTTTCCTGGAGACAGCGTCAAGGAGAGAAATCTTCCAGAGAGGGTTAGGGAGTTTATGGCAGCGTTGGATGACCAGAACATTTCTGGAGTAGAGAACACAAGGTACCAGCTACCCTCTCCACACTACATTAACTTTGACAGAAAGATTTATTGGACTGAATCCAGTCGACTCTAGGAGAAGACAAGGAAAGACTTTAGGAAATAGGAAAAACTTGATCGGTACATCCTCATTAAGAAGTGTTTCTAGAGTGAATCCAGTCTTTTTGTGGTGACTACTTGACTTTCATCCTGTTCCATGCGTGTCCTCATACCTGTGTCTGTCTAATTCAGTTTTTTGTTAACTTTTTCCTCCCTCGCTGTGTCTTGACAGGCAGTTCAAGCCCAAGAGGACTGAGATTGTCATTGATTTTAATTCCATTAACCTCCCTGGAAAGCTGAACGGCACGACCAAGTGAAAATGCAAAAGACTCACCTTGGGGAACTGTGAGGGAAAAAAATGACAAGATTGAAATGGACTTTGATGCCTCTTTTCTGTTCATCTTCTCACCCCCCCTCTGCTTTGTCCAAGGAAAAGCTCAAGGATGCCTCGACTTTGGCATCTTTTGATATTTTTTTGGTTAACCGGATATCCGAGATAGTTTAATGTGACGCTTCACGCTCTGTGGCCGACTGTGGCAGAAGGTCTTTCTTCGATGCTTTAACCTCCGCCAGGCGTAACCTTTTTCTTTTAGAGCTCCCTTTGGGGTGTAGGGACACACAAGGCCTCTGAACACACTTTCTTGAGTGTTTGATTTGAAAATCTTTTGACCTGCTAATCACATTTTCACTAGATTGTTTGCACAGGGGAAAACCAGAGATCTGTTTGTTGTTTTTTTTAAAGCCTCCTTCAAACCAGGCTCCAGACTGGGACAGGGGCCCCTTGATATTCAGATCACTCGGCCTTTCTTCACATTCACACTGGAAGCTCCTGGTGTTAGCGTCTGTGTTAACTCCCTGGGTTTCAGTTGGCGACAGGCTGTGGTACATGGAGCTGAGCCTCATGTCTGCTCTGTATATCAATGAGCCTGTATTTTATGTCTTGTATTTGAACCTTTATTACTACTTTTTATTTAATGTAACGTGTCCAGGAAGTCCTGACTACAGTATGTGGGAGTACACAGTTTTTATTTTTGGATTTGTTTTGTGGCATGTTTCCCCCATGTTGTTTTAGAAGCAGACATATCTGCCTGACACTCTGCTCCACTAATTTGCATGTAATCATATGTTCACATTGATTGAATACATGCATGTGTTGACTGTCAGTGCAATAAAACTAGGACAACACGAGCCTCCGATCCAGTGTGTTCATTATTCCCGAGAGCTGTTTCAATATCAAATCAAACAGTTGCTGTGATTCAGATGACGAATACTTTATTTTATTTACATTTAGGCACAGAAATGTTTGGACAGTGACACAGTCTTCATGATTTTGGGCTCTGCACGCCACCACATTGGATTAAAATAACTGAGATGCAACTGAAGTGCAGACTTTCAGGTTTGATTCAATCCTATGAAACTTTTAGGAATTTCAATAGTTTTTATACAATGTCTCCTCATTTCAGGGGCTCAAAAGTAATTGGACAAATTGACATTACCATAAATGTTTATTTTTAATATTTGATTGGGAGTTCTTTGTGGGCAATGACTAAATGAAGTCTGGAACTCATGGACGTCACCAAACGCTGGGTTTCCTCCTTCAAGATTCTATGCCAAGCCTTTACTGTCTTCAGTTGTTCTGGAACTGGACCTTATTTCTGGCATAAAATACGACCCTTTACTCACCCATATAACTTTTGTGTAATTTGTATTCCTTCGGGAGATATTTAGATCTGTGTATATAGTGGGAGTGACTGGGGCACTGAAAAGCAGCCTCTAAATAACGTTCTTTTCACCAATATTTTGTTATCGTGCGCTAGTGCTATTGCCCATTGAGTTTCTGAGTGCCCCACGTACCCGCAACAGTCGGCTTGTTTCCTGTAATTTGCTACTGCTATGGTTCGTCCACAACCTCAGAATCGGAAAAATATTCAGCCATTTTGCAAAAAACAACTTGCAGGTAAACCAGCCGACCGTCATGGGTGTGTGCGGCGCTCAGAGGTAACTCTGGACTCAACGGGGAATAGCACTAGCGTACGATAACAAAATATTGGTGAAATGAACGAGTTTTGCGGCAGGTAATGTGTTATTTAGTGGCTGCGTTTCGGTGCCCCATTCACTCCCATTATATGGATATACGCAGATGTAAATATCTCCCAAAGGAATACAAATTACACAAAACCTATATGGGTGACTAAACAGTCATATTTTATGCCAGAAATAAGGTCCAGGTTGTAAAACAAAACAAAAAAAAAAAACTCCTGGGTTGCCTTTGCAGTATGTTTTGGGTCATTGTCCATCTGTAAATGTGATGGAAGGTTGGGAGACTCCCATGATCTTCTCAGCTGTTCCCAACTATACGCTTCAGGGCCTTGCGATCCAGGTTGGCGCAGTTCCTAAACCAGACGGTGATGCAGCTGCTCAGGATGCTCTCTATGTTCCCTCCATGTACATATGAATATGAGTATGAATGGACATTTAAACCGATCAGCCACAGCATTGAAACCACCTGAATTGCAGACAGTAGAGGCAGAGAGGGACAGGACTCCCTGGAGTCTAGACTCTGAAGGTGGATGGAGACTTTTTGGGACGACCGTGGAGAGGTGGAGATGGGTAGGAGGAGGTTTGCACAGCATGACGGGGACAAGGTAAAATTGTTCACTGGATGAAAGTAGTGACGTTGAAGCTAACGGACTGATTTCGGACTGAGAGTAGGAAAATGGAAGTGACGACGAAATCGAGCAACAGCCCACATTCACCAGAGGAGGACAGATCTTTATTTAACTTACGCTTCATTAAAACCAACTGGTGCCACAATGTTATGACTCTTCTTCATTTTGGACCATTGCCCAAAAATGTGGACGTTGTTGTCTTGTGGATGGAGTGTCCTTCAGGTGTAGGTGGACAGCTGAGCCTTGGCTCTTCTGTGTACCCTGTCTACGATTTACTCTTAGAGCTGAAGATGAAACATCTTCTAGAAAGTTTACCTCCAGTTACTCTTCTTTCTACTTATTTTTATTTATTTTTTTTCTGGATGATTTCACATTTAGTTTAATAAACCCAGGACAGTGTCTTTTTTATTATTATTTCTAACGCTGCATCCACAAAGTTTTAAAACCTGCATCTTGACCTTTATCGTCAGTCGTTCCTTCACTGTCCAGGATGTACTCTTTAATAAAACACAAATGCCAGGTTTGTGTGTATTTTTTCCAATATACTTTGTTCTAATATTCAATCTGCAACATATTGTTTGACATTCGTGCTACAGCAAAATATTCATAGGAACTTTACGGGCCTTCGGTCACAGGCATCATATCATTTTAAATCCTGACTACCATGCATACCTCTCTCTCTCTCTGTCAGCAGACACACATTCATGTCCTGAATACACACTATACCCCATTTGCTATTTGACATTTTTGCCGACACACTGAGGCAGTAAGTGCATCCGGCGGCCCATTTCACTGTCAGATTGATTTGCTCCTCATTTCCGTCTCTAGTCTGCGCCGATATATTGGAATCATTACGCTGCGCAGCAGAATACAGAATCTGAAATCACTTTTTATGCTGCATGCGTGTGCATATGTGTTTACTTTGACTTCTTCTATTGATCTTGCCAATACCCGACAGACACATGGACAAAAACGAAGGCTGTGCTGTGCAGCTCTTGTAGATCCACGTCATATGAGCAGAGGTGAGTTTAGACACTTAGAATATATGCTTATAAATTGATATTTATGCCTTTTATTGGTTAGTAAATTCTGTTAGAGGAGGCTGGAGACGTAAGGTGAAGTAAACATCAGAGATGCTTTGCCACAACCTGCAACTGTAAGAACTAAACTCTGGTGATGCAGATCTTCTGGGATGGTATTCCTTGGGGCATCCACGTTGTTGGAAACCCTTCCAACAATCTTGTGGCAGGGATCTCAGGTTCACAGGTGTCCCTTGGCTGAGTGGGGCAGTGAAGACTGACTAGGCTTCATCTGCAGAAGGTTTCCAACTGTGGGCTCTCTTCAGGCACAGCCATCTTGAGCTGGTCTCTGCTGCTGCGGCTATGTTCCTGGTGGCTTCCTTCAAGAGCAGGGCTGTCAAACTCATTTTAGTTTGGGGGCCACATATAGCCCAGTTTGATGTCAAGGGGGCCAGACCAATAACATGATAGCATATTTACCTATAAATAACAACAACTCCAAATGTTTCCCTTTGTTTTAGTGCAAAGAAGAACATTATGAAAGTGTTTACATTTAATGACTGGATGTTTCTTAAGAAAAATAAATGCAAGTTCTAGGTCTCAGTGTTGTGTTATGTCCACAACTTTTACTAAATCTGTAAACCCTAGGAATAGCAGTTTACTTTTATTGAAAAAATTGCAGTTAATGTCTTCAATGTAACTTTTGCAATTCGCAAATTCATCCTGCGGGTCAGATTAGACCCTCCGGCAGGCCGGTTTTGGCCCCCAGGCCTTATGTTTGGCACGTATGCTCTAGAGGAAGTAGCGCACCAATTTTGCTGGGAACCCACCGCAGCCGACTTCAGTGGGGAAGATGGTTGCGCGCCTTTTAAAACCGCTTCATTGATCGGGTCTTGGCGTTTGGCTTTTTTCAGTTGGTGGGACGTGTCTAGCCTCTCATCTCAGGGCACAATGAGCTCAGCAACTATGATGGTTTTCATGCTCGTGGATAGCAGGACCATGACCTGGTTGGAGCGGGGTCACTGCCACGTCCCAGTCGGAGGCGCGTTGCAAGGTAAAAGGCCACCGTGCTGATTTTGTGAGCCTTGTCCCCTTCCCTCACAAAGGTCATGGCTTCAGGCCTGTTAGAGGAGGTTGGAGAAGTATTCACTTCTGTGTTGTGTTGTGCACAACAAATAATTAATTAATAAAACATGCCGTGTTGGTGTCTTTGACTTTTACACTTCAGACTTTGTTGCAGAAGTATGACTCATTTTTTTATTTATTTTTTTTATTGCCCATAATGTTTTATTTAAAATAATATTAACTAGAGATAAGAACTAAAGTCTGCAACCTGAATTAGTTATGAAATCGTCGGAAGCTGGTGGCTACAGATAATAATATAACTAAATAGAACAACATAATCTCTGCTCAGCAGCAGGGTCAGGTGTGTTTAGGCTCCTCTGGAAAAAAAAAAGGTTGTTTTTAAGTGAATGTCAGGGGAAAAGAACACAACAAATTAAAATTTAATTATTAATTATTTTGACATTTATTTAACAGTATGACATTTTGACTAGAATAACTTTTCTTTTTCTTTTTTTTTTTGAAAAAAGGGGAAAAATATTTTGGTATTTTGGCCCGACACCTGGTTTAAGAGGGGTGGGGGTGGCAAACAAAAGTTTGTGGCAAACAAAAGTTCACAACAGGGAGTCTGAGCATGCACTGAAATACCTGAGGGTGTGGAGAGTTGCAGAAATCCTGAAACCTGGCTTTGGCACGACCCCCCGCTGGTATAATTCTGTTCAACGAGGCGGTGCAATGTTTCAAAGAGAGACTGGAACCTCGGTCTGAAAACTGAAGTCTGCAGAGACGCTTTCTGCATCACCGGGCTGGATGCCAAACAAAGAGACAGATAGTATAGAAACACAGGAAGTAGGGACAATCGAAACGTAAGCTGCTTCAGCCAAGGCACTGCTGAGGGGAGAGCAAGGCAGGAGGAGCTACCTAAAATAAAATGCTACCTATACTAGTATTAGTTATAAAATCGAATCAACTGTGATGCAACAAACCTTGTTTGTCCCCGTCGTAACTGTTACTGTCGATGGCGTTTTGCTGGTGAGGCAACGTAAACACAGATAAGCAAACATGACTATATGTCTTAATAAGCAGCAGCTAATTAGAAGAAACTGGAGGGGTTTATTAGTATCTCTCTGATTTTAGTTGGACGCATGTCACCGGAGGAGTAAAGCAACAACTTCCTTTGAATTTCAGTTCTGGTTGATTTACTTTTGTGGTAACAATCAAATGTAGTGTCTGAGGGTGGCAAAGCAAACAGATCTAACTAAAAGTCAGGTAATGACGAGTAAGGGTGAATCTTTTTGGACGAAATACACGAGTGCGCCAATTCAATTCAATTTTATTTATATGTAATACAAATTGTCTCAAGAAAACCTTTACAAAACCTGGCCTGAAACCCCCAGAGCAAGCCTGAAGGCGACGGTGGCAAGGAAAAACTCCCTTTTAACAGGAAGAAACCTTTAGCAGAACCAGCTCATATGGAAGGACTTATCTGCCTAAGGCCAGCCGGGTACAGACAGAAAAGAGAGCTTTTAATTTACTCCGCCATGGTCTCATAATCGGCACGTTTCAAACAACGTTGTTTCTTCTGTACTCAACTTAACCTGATGGAGAAAACAGCACGGACAACTCACGTAGTATGTGACGTTATTTTTGTTGTTAACTAATACAATTTTACGTTACCGCCACTTTTTTAAACCCGATGTTTGTGCTCTTGATTTTTTTAGAACACAGATTTACAATTACTTAAAGAGAGTTGGTCAAAACCCGAAGGAAACGACTCCAGACATAACGTGAGCTAGCTTAACTTTATACGCGCTAGCTAGCAAAGTTAGCTTGAAAGTCAACTGTTTACGATAAATTTGATTTATTTGCTGATACTTTATTTAATCTTGCATACATTTGTCCATAGAATACCACGTTTCACAGTTTATGTTTAGTATTTATGTATATGAACTCCACAGGCTGACGTTATTTGTCGCTAAATCCAATATCAGCGTTATTACAGTAATTTAAAGACGGACTGACACAAAACTCTTATTCTATACCCCATATACTGTATAAATAGTTTTTAATAGTTGGGCTAACATCATAATTAGATGCTTTTATTAAGACAGTAGAATAACCCCACTCCCCCAAAAGGAAAAAATAAAAAATAAAGCGCCAGGGTCTTATGAAATTTTGTGGGAAACACTGAACCTCCTGGTCGAATGTTACTATGTCACAGTTTTATATAAATGTAGTTTACCGTCCATGAACCCTGCAAAAACATGTCCAGTAAATATTAATTAGTTGAAAAGAAGTTTGTTAACAGTGTGTAACACCAAATTAGGTGATACATTTTATTTTACATTTTATAAATTGTGAAACACACTCAGGATGTAGAATTTCTGGCCCTCAACCCAGAAGGTCCAAACTAGGTCTGTAGGATGTGTAGTGTATCCCAGACAAAAATCACCAATAAAACATAAATGCCACTTCAAAGGTTCTACATCGCTGTGATAAAGACTTGCCCATTTTCTCCTGTCGCAACTGTTACTGCCACTAGGGGGTGCTGATGTGCTGCCTGTTTTTATACAGGCTATACATATCTGCAGCTCTCAGTATGTAGCACATGAGCTGTCTGTTCTGAGCACCACTGGACTTTCATCACTTGAACAGTCGACTTTAAAAAAAAAAAAAAAAAGTCGTAGTGCAAGTTGTGCAACCGCTAGCTGCTTCTCATTGCATTTCCTGTGACTACATTATAAAGGTCACTGCATGTTTTTTCAGTTAAATCCTTTTAACGCTTTTAAAGCTTCAGCAGCAGGAAACATCATTTTAATACAATTCTTGGTACCAGGAGACTGAATGAGTGAAAAGGAGAAGCTCCCTGCTCTTCCTCCAGGCCACCGATGTCCCCAGCACAGTTGGAGAAACCATGAAAGAGGGAGGCAGTGAAGTTCCACTTAAACCATTTAATGTGAATCAGAAAGGGAAGAAAATCATTGGTGATGTAACCTAAATGACCAGCGAGTGTGATGGGGCAGAGACACGAGCTTATCCTGCTCGCCCCTCGGCCTCGTCCTGAGTAACTGATCTCAGACACTCTGTGATGTTGACTGCTGCCTCGTGATCAGACGCTCAGCTGTTGATCAGCTGATCTCAGTGGTGACTTTTCATTCATGCCTCGGAGTCACCGTTTGATCCAAACACCAGTATCATCCTCACATCAGGGGCCGACTTGGTTCAGGAGCAGGTTCTCACCAGAAGTACCCTCGCTTTAGTTTTATTGATCTCTGACTGAGCTGTGAATGGACCTTGACTTTCATGTACCCCATGTTTTGGAATGATGTTAAAAACCTTGAGACCTTGAAGCCTTATAACTAAAATGACGTGTGTCTGCAGCAATCGTGAGCGTAGAGACCAGCTCAAGTCAAAGCATTTAAGAGACGTCTGTTGTGAAATATGCAAAAAAGGATAAATAATATGCAGTATCTGATTGACCTTTTATGTGAATGATATCAACAAAAAGATGCAAAGGTTCACTGTCTAATCCAGTGTTAATTTTGACAGCCATTTTTAGTCTTAAACGCTTATTAGTCTTTTTCAGTAATTTTTATCTTTCATAGTTTTAGTTGATGAACAGCCATAGCATTTCTGTCAACTTTAAATGATTACATTTGGTCAAACTGCAATTAACAGTTGTAGCAGTCATTTTATATGTTAAGAGAAATTCACTTGATCCCAAACTGATCAATTATCTAAAGTTTCAGAAAATACATACAGAAAATACAGCACATTATTTAAAGTTGACAAAATGGAATATTTATTTTCTGAAACTTCAGATACTTGATCAGTTTGGGATCTAGTGAATTTGGAGGCCAGGTCATCACCTTGTGCTGTAATATTGGCTCATTTTCCAGAGTAAACCAACACCAAAGTGTGATGTTTCTGGTTCACGTGTTTGGTTGGGTCCTCTGTGTCTACCTTCAGACTTGTGCGATCTTCTGATCAGTTTCATGCCGAAAATTGTGAGAGGTGAAAGTTTTTTTTTT
>JASGAT010384699.1:0-14091 GCA_030220025.1 Chelon auratus | reverse complement strand
AAAACACTGGGAAGTTTCTAAATAGAGTCCTGTTTCTTTTATTTATTCATTTATGTGTCTTTATCGCAACATAAAGGTGTGTATAATTTTCTTAATTAAAAAAACAAAACAAAAAAACAAAACAAAAAAAACACCAAGATATCAACATGAAAGAAGGACACTTTGACAATTAATACATATACCTTGTAATTAAAATAATATGTAGCTTTATTTTGTTTTGTTTAGCATTAATGGTCTTATTTATTTTGGTCATGAGTGTATGTTCCAGTGGTTCTCCAGTGGGTGGCGCCACCGCGACATGTTTGTCTGCTCCGTAGAAAACATGTACCCGACGTTAAAGAGAAGGAACAGACTGAACTTCTCCGACCGCAACAAGGTTTTTCAAACGCAGTCGGAAATACCAACATGAGTAAACCAAAGAGGTGATTTACGTGTAAAGAAGCAAAAAAATGACTTTTTATGTATCAGCTAGAAATAGTCTTAATCAGTCGAGGATTTCAAGCGAAATTGCGAAATATTTACGTAATGCAGCGTACACTTGCAGCTTGTCTACGTTTTGTATCTTAAATAAATAAATGTGGGGTTTGGACTGTTACGCAAACATATTAGATTCAGTGTAAATGTTTTCTGAAGGACGTTTTTCATTGGTAATTTCTAACGTTTTTACGTCCAAACCTATTAATGAGTCATTGTTATGGTAACATGACCTGAAAGTTAATCGTTAACTAAACTGGCCACGCAGTGATTCAACGGTCGGGGGCGGTATTTTCCGAGGTGCTCCTGAAGGCAGCATCAGTCTCCTGGATCCTGGGTGTGTGCAGTCAGTCAGTCAGTCGAGCTCAGAGCCAGGGAGAGAAAACACCAGGAACATCTCAACGTGAGTCCGGCCGTGCCTGTCATCTGTCACCGTGTTCGCTGCTCCTTCTCCCGCGGACGGACCGAGAATGGGAAACTACCCGAGCTAGTTTCTGAACAGGACGCGGATTCGGAGGGGGAACTGTGCTAAAACTACCAGGTTAGTTAGCTCACCATAGCCTGTCGCTGCCAGCTTTATTCGCAACTAGTTTAGTCAGTTGCTTCGCGTTTTCTTTTGCTAGCCAGCGGTTGCTAGCACCATTAGTCAACTCATTTCACACGAGGAGGTTTTGTGAATCTGCTCAACCATTTAACGTTTTGTCAGCGTTGTTAGCAAGCTAGCTGTCCTAATTGAATGCCTTCGGTTAGCTATGCAGCTATATCACTACACAGTTAGCCTGCTACCGTTAGCAGTTGAGGTTATCAAAAAAACAAAACAAAAAAAAAAAAGAAAGAGGGGGTCAGCGTGTGAGGTTGGCTGATGCTGAACCACGCTCATTGTTAAATCATGTTTGGTGAACAAGACCAGGCTAACCACAGGTATAAGAGGTGCATGCGAAGACAAGGCGCCACTTCTGGTTTGTTAGTTGAACGTGTCAGAAATCGAGTCGTGAACTTGACTATTCCCCCTCATTGCCCTGGTTGGCTGCTTTGTGACTATATAAAGTGGTTTCCTGTTGTCGTCCGTGCAGGTTGAAGACTTCAGTCGCACCGTTTACCTCCAGAGCAGGAACAGGCGCACAGTGGACATGCAGACCTTCCTGAAAGGCCGGAGAGTGGGCTACTGGCTCAGCGAGAAGAAGATGAAGAAGCTGAATTTCCAGGCCTTTGCTGACTTGTGCAGGTATGTGTGGCCGTGACACTCATATATTGCATCCATGTGCTTGTGCCCAACAAAAACGTCTCGCATCCCCACCGTGGGCCTGCATCATTAACAATTTATGTCACAGTGAATTAAGAGCTGCTTTCACACAGGCAGTGAACTTCCTCTTGAGAAGTCAGTGACAAAAGGAACCCCGCGAGCACCTATTCTCCTCTTACAGGGAATAGCCCTTTTGAATTTTTTATTTGAACTTTCGCTTCCATTCCTAAAACGCCGCTAACTTCCCTGGCTGTTCATGACTCTGCGTTGAGCTTTCGAGGTTACTGACAGGGCCTGTGGCTGCGCTGCCCCGGTTTCTGAAATGTTTTGTTTAGTACCTCGAAGGAAATGTGCCACCATTAGGTCTTGTTTGTTATGGAGTATTCAGTGCTTGTTGAGACATGATGCACGAAGGGGTTGAGCGTAGAAAGGACGCCTCATAGTGGTCGTAGGTGTGTGTATTAGAGGCTTAAAGGCTATTTCTGAAACATAGTACGTGCTCTTCACCTGTGACCACAGCAGTATTTTATATCACTTGTAGTCAAAGTGACCAGTCTTGGTATTTTACCTCTTGTTGTGGCGTTACATGAATTCATTGAAGTGTGCATATCTGATTGAACACAGATCTGATCTCTCAGCCTTGAGGCAGCTTTTTGTGTATTATCTTGTTGTAGCTCCTCCATGACCAGCAGACCAAGTTGTTATATAAGTTGTAATCAAAAGGACTTGTATTTTTGTTGCAGGCGTGAATCTGAACTCTCCCTCGCTGATTCCCGATAGCTTGTATAGAGTCTATTGGACTAGGGAAGGGCAGTAGCCTTATCATCTCGTGTTTCACCATTGCCTTGGTACCTGTGCTCTTGCAATTATTCCGTAATCATTTGACCGCGATGTTGTTTTAATTCACCTACATAAAAACAGCTGTTTGAAACTAACATAAATGTCATATTTTCATCTGCGCTTCCGCAATGTTTTCCAAAGTTTGAAGTTTGACTGGTGCATTGTTGTGTCCCCTTCTTTTGCTAGAGTTTAAAATCACTTGAGGAGCTTAACTTCTAATACAGCTCGGCCGCATATTTATCAGTTTAGTCCGAAACACCGCGGCATGTATGGAGAAGGGAGATCTCAACAATGTGGAGAAGGCAGTTTATCAGAAACCAGATAGTGGTCAAAGGTGCCAACACCACAAATCTAAAACTCCTCTACAGCTCGACCACACCACCCAGTTCACCAAACTTGCAAGACATCCCGCAGCAGCAGTGGAAGCGAGTGTGTAAATGTGACCACATCAGACGGTAACACAGTAACATAGCCAAAGGAGTGCAGCCGTTTATTACAGTTAGAAAAACAAGCAGCACAGGTTAGACAAAGACCCATAAATCATTAATCACAATTAATGGTATGACCATTAATCATCAATTAAAAGTTTCATGATCATGACAACCTTGTTTAGGGCAGTCATCCTGAAAACTCAGATGTTAAAACGAATCCAGCTGAGTTTGAGAGAGACTGTAGAAGACATTTTAAAGGCCCCAGTTGTTTGATTTAGCTAGAATAGGTCACATATGTTGACAGTGCGCTTTGAAGGATTTGCACCTTTTCCAACAGGGTTGTTGTTTCACAGAGCAACCTGACTGAGCCAGCGCAGATTACCACGCGGTAATCCACACAAAACATTTTTAATCTCTTCATAAACCTCCTAGCTAACCCCCCCAACCCCTTCTATCGCTCTGCTAATGAACTGTGGCCTGTTTAACGTGAAGGGCTGTGGTCAGTCTTGAAGGAGCGATGTTTGAGAAAGAACAAGTCGCCTCACCAGCCTTTAAGAACAAAAGCAAATAGCTGCACATTTAAATGAAAATGAGCCACAGTGAATGTGGGTGTGATCATGACTTTGTTTTCCCAGTCTTTCACTGAAACTTGTCTTTTAAGTTCTCCTTTTTGCGTCAAGTTACTCAGTCATACGGCTTGTTAGAAAACAAAAAGTCATGTTCAGGAGGAAGGAAATGGTGGTACTAAGATAATCTTCTGAAGTTTACTTTTTTTTTTTTTTTTTTTCTTTTCCGAAGGCCTTCAAATAGTCAATCCTAAACTTTCTCAGGGCCTGCTGCTCTGTATCAGTGATGGTTTTTACTCCACAGATAGGTATGTTTATTTTATTTAAACAGTGACTGATCAGATTCTTTCCCCTGTCATCGTGTGGCATGCAGCTGACACTGCTAAGTGCTTCATGTCTGTCCTGTCTCATGCAGCTGGACTTATAAGAGATTCATGCTGGTCAGACCCACTTGGGTTTATGTCCGTCTCGTGTAAGCTTGCGCAGCGATTTAAAGGCCTCTCGCCAGTTCACATGTGCGCGATTCGGAAACGCGGTGATGCCCCTGAGAACAGCCAGGCCGTTGAATAATATGAAAATATCGTCCCGCGCAAAGCAAGGCGATAGATTCAACAAGAAGTCAACAAGTCTAATGAGATTACATTAATTCACCTAACCGACTGTTTGCTTGTATTTATCACTGATGAGGAGACTGATTATTTAAAGTCTTGTGATCAGACTCACTCTAGCAGCTATTAACATGTGAATCTTTCATCGAAACAGATGACTCTTGCTCATCTTGTACAGTTTACTTTATCATTCTTACGTCTAGATTATCCATTAAAATGGCAGACAAAATTTAACACTAAAACCTGCATTAATTTTCATGCACCTTAATATTATCATTAGCTACACCCGGCTCTGATGTCATTCTGCTTTTATCAGTATGTCAGCACAATCTCAAACGCACCCTGTTATTAACTTCGCACCGACTAGTTGCGCACTTGTTAAATACTGTATATAGTGTACCATAAAAAAACAAACTTGACAGGTGGAGTTTATAAATGATACCGTGCGTCAGTGATAAATCTCCCGTGTTTCTTTACACGTCTGTACACTTGAGCGTTTAAAAAGTTCTGGCACCGGCTTGCTTCTCTGTCCCCCGTCCCTTTCTTTCTGCCTGCTGTGTAACAATATCGGACAGCAAGTCATCTCCATATCTGAGATGGGACGAAACCAAAGGCCCCATTCAGTTCACATGAAACGCTCCAGCTGCGGTGTTAAATATCCACATTGTTGTGGAGCGGTGAATGGCTGCGCTGCTGTTACCATGGGGCTGTATGCTCAAAAACAACTGGGTTGGACTGGCTGGGTTAGTGGTAGTCCTGGACTTGTTTGTTGCCACTACANNNNCACCCACCCGACGTGGTTGTGTTTGCTATTCATGTCTGACCCACAGAAGACTCTTGACAAGCAAGCTTAACCAGGTTTGCGCAAAAAAAAATGCACCTTGGATATTTGCTACGTGGCTCGGTGGAGAGGTCGGACCAGTATGGTTTAAATATGTAAGAGGCATTATCCAGGCCTTTGAAGGATTTGTTAAAAACAACTCAAAGTCATCTCGTGGTCAGATTTATGCACAAATGATTCCTTAATTGTGCTGTTTATATAAAGAGAAGCGGTCGGCCCCAACACCAGACTTCTGTGCCGTTTCTGGAAAGCAGAACATTTTTCCATGGAGATTTGTTTTTCAGACACAATGATCCTACTGCCATCAAACAATGTAGATTATCTGTTGAAGAGGTTTCTGCTGAATCCTTGTTTTGGAGCGTAACTATGTTGATGCATATTAACAAAAAGCTTTCTGTGAGGATAAAGGGAACCTTCATATTATAAAGGAGAAAAGAGAGATAGTAATAAAGGTATATGTAAAACATGTGTTGACTTCCTTCTCTTCTTCTGAATCTTTGAGCCTGTGTGTATTTCAGATATTGTTTCTGGACACTGAAAGACATCCTCGCCTGCAGTACCTGATGTACAATTTTTCATCTTATAGTTTTTAGGTCCTTAGATCCATAGCAAAGTCTGTTTATAATCATGTTCATGTTATTTATAATAAAATTAACTTTTTTTTCTTTGTCTTTTTCAGGAAAAGGGGAATAGAAGTTGTTCAGGTAAGTTAAAAAAAAACAACATGTTTTTTAAGTTACAATATGTTTCCTATTGAGAGACCGTTTTGTCAGGTTTGATGTCTAGAACCCAAACCATGGCCGTCAAAATGAATACAATAATTACACGTTAACTCCTTTTAACGCTATAAACTCGAAAAATATAATTTTCAGGTACATTTACAAACAGATTAATTTAAAAGGGCAATTGATTTGTCCATAACTACGGAAATCCTGCGATAAACCGCGATGAATAATTTAAACTAATGACAACCCTAAACCAAACCCTTTAGCACACCTACATTTTTACAAACTTTTACTGTAAACTTTGTAACCTCCTACGTACATGATGTACATACTAAACTGTCATCTGTCATCAGTCACAGCATAGCAAAGGATGGTCTGTCTAGTAATTATTTAACCCTAGTCAAGGGTGCTGAGTAACGTTCCAGTAAATACAGGCCCCAGGGAATTAAGGGCTGCCTTCATTAATGGATATTCCACAGTGTACTGCTTGGAGTAAGTAAACGCAGCACATAGAGCAGCATAGTAACAATTGTCACTAAGTCCTGGGAGCTCAGTGCAGAAAAGGATCTGTCAGTTTAAGTGCTCTCTGCAATTGAGGAGGAAATTATCTGGCCCCTTTTTTCTCCGTTTCTTTTCTTCCTGGGGGCAGGGGGTTATTTTTTTCCCCCCTCGCTTTGAGGTTACTTTTTTCCTCTCTCTGTGCTGACGATATCAGCACACCCAGAAAGAGTCCTTCTATTCCCTTGTCCTGGGAATAGTCCCAAAGTAAGCAGGGCTTTGTTTCCCACTGTGCATTCAGTCCCTCCTGGGAGACGGCAGATCCTCAGAGACCCTAGAAGTACCCAGAGGCCTGGAACAGCGCTGCGGCCTTCCCTGTTTCTCTTTTTCCAGGACTACCTGTTGTCAGTGGAATTTCTGTCCACCTCAAATCAGGCTTTTTATTTTTAGCTTGCATGTCACTGCCAATTTAGAGAGGTCACTTTACTCACAAGCCTAGAGGTGTTTTTTGAGTACACACCAGTGATTCAATTGCCCGAGATGCACCCAGTGCCAGTCGCCGCCTGTAGTGTCGCGGCTACATTAGAAACCAAGGTGAGGGTAGCCGTTGTCATGCATTATACAAACATGTCTTCTCCAGTTGCACTACTTAATTCTCCGCCCAGAGGCCTATACATTGTTATCTTACAATCAATGACGTAATTATTTAAAGCTAGGCTAAAGATGCATTGTGTTTGAATTACTGTTGTTGGTGTATTTTAAGCTAAAACACGCTGCAGCAAAATAGAATCAGTCGTAACACAAAGTGTGAAATTAGGTTTGAGACAATGAGATAACAAGACTGATGGAGAGATAAACAGGCGATTTTAGAAAGGAAAGGGTTCAGGAAGTGATACATTATGTGCAAAATGTTTGATTTCAGATAAAGCGTTCACTTGCTTTGTCTATGTTTTATATGTTTTAGACAAACCAAGTGTTTTGACAGCCCTGTTGTTGTTGTTTTTTAAGCTCTGAGGAAGGGTGGGAGTTGATTTATGTGGATTTTAAGGCCGTTTAACCTTCTCTACAAGGCTAGAGTAGAATATGGCTACCGATTTATCTCTTACAGCCTGCTTAATCACCTAACCTTGTCCCAGTGGTCTGACAGACGAGCTGACCCCGGTGATAACAACTCAGCCTTGGCTAACCAAGAATAAATGGGTCCTTCTGGCAAATCAGCCATTAGTTCAAATTGTTCACAACTTTGTAACAAAGTAATTTGCTCGTTTGTTGTGTTTTGAAATGTAGAAGAGTTAACCAACACGCTCGACTGGTTTGTCAATCTACCGATAATTAGCCCATGGCTATTATGACATAGAGCCATGCCAAAAATTCTCTGACTTTAGCTTCTCTAATGACCCACTTTCCTTGATCTAATGAGATACTCAGCTCTATCTGAACCCTTTGAACAATAAAACAAAACAACCTGATTTTTAGGCATATTACTGACCGACCGAGTTGGTGATTTAACTAGAAAATAAATAGCGGTTTAAGCGTTAATACAAGGACTTGTTAGTTGCAGACAACATTCTGCTAAATCAAGAACAAACAAAAGAGACATACATGTAATTATTAGTGCAGTTCTACCTTGCTATATATACGGTATGTGATTATGCAGGGGGTTTGGCCGTGGTCATGATGTTACCCTGTGTGAACTGATCTTTGCTAAATCTGGCAGCCCTTGGGAGTTAATTTTATATTTCCATCTCCAGTGTGGGAAAGCCATCCACATGTATACCCCTCATGCCTCTTTTGTTTGACTTTTACTATTTCGTCATAAAGCACTAGAGACTCGCCNCTTTACAAGCGAGTCATTACGCTCATCTCGTCTCTATTTCTCACCCCTCCATCTTCCCTTTGCCTCCTCTGTGTAAGTTTTTCAGCTCATCAATACCGACCTCTCAGCCCTGAGCTCGTGAGAGCCATCCTTCCAGTGCTCCGTACATTAGCCTGTCTGTATTTCAGAGCTGATGAGATTAACTCGCCAGGCCTGGTTTCAGGGAAGCCAGTATTTGCTCTCAGAGAAAGAACTCGTCACGGCAAATGGTCATTGTTTGAGTGGGCTGTCGAAGGGAAGTTATTGAGTTACTGTTTTTATTATATGCTAAGTGTTTAGAAATTTAAAGTTTCCGGCATGCCACTGTATTCCACCAGCACATTGAATTTGTGGAACAAAAGATTGTCTGCCGAAAGTACGTATTGATCTTCCAGTGTACTATGGCAAATTCAAACTTTCAAAATTTGTGGCCATTATTGAGAATTAGCAGCTTTAAGATGGTGAATACAGTTAGAAATGCACTTAAAGCTTCATCACAATGGTTTGCATGTCATTACAACAAATCAAAAATATATGTGTTTACATATAAAGTATATTGTCATACTGATATTAATGTGTCAGTACCCTAGCACCCTAACAGTTTGACCAAGATGAGCTGTACGGCCCTTCTCTATGGGCTTGGTTGAGTTATGGAGGTTCTTTCATTGTTGGTATTAGTTTCCATCCTGTGTGATTTGCAAACGTGTTCTCTAAATGTTAGAATACCTGCAGAGCCGCTTCTGTCACTCTTGTGAAGACATGCTTAACCTTTACCGAACAAAGTGTTTGTGTTAATGTCAAGCTGAAAGGCAGTTGTTTCGTCAGCTTCCATTGCTCAACACGGCAGAGAGAAAACTCTCGCTGCTCTGTGGGATGTTGAGGAGATGCCATTGGCTTGTGATTCTGCTGGAGGTTCGCCTTCATGTTGTTTTAGTCTTGTTCTTCGCGTGAGATGTGGCCAGCAGCCACGGTTTGTCTCAGACACGTGTGTTTCTTTTACACACGAGGGTGTCAATTGCCGGTACACAAAATAAATAATTTATCACATGTTTGTCCGCGCTTTCCAAACAGTCTTCTGGGATCGCCTTACAACAAAGCGAAAGCCAGGTGAGATTAGGACCAGCTGAGTGCAGCTAGAAAAAGACATCTGAAGCAGAGGCATTAACAAGTTACTGATCCAAACACTTCTTCATACAGTTCAGTGTACTTGTTGAAAGGTCAAGCTCTGTCCTCGCTGTTTGCACAAAATTACAGTCGTTTGTTTCCCTTCGGGTAGAACTTAGCCCCACAATGAAGCTACATCAAAGCTGAAAATATATTGGCCCTGACCTACCCTCTCCCACCAGGATCCAGCATGTTTTCTGGGCTGTCCGTCACCGCCATAGCCCGCTGCTAGCTCTCTGTCCCAGAGGGATTTACAAATACGTCAGCTGACATTTCTGCTTTTAGCATTTAGCAGGACATCAGTGCCTTTACTGCTGGGCTCTGGGATGAGCTCTAAAGCAGGGTCACTGTGTGCGCACAGGGAGATGGAGAGCTTCATCCTCTGCGATGTGTCTTTGCCCGTGGGTGTTGACCCCTACCATGTCAAGTCCTGTTTTTGTGGAGGGGCCAGAATGTGGATGGACCCTCTGCGTTGTGTAAGCAGGAGATTAAAAGCTGTACCTCTGCGACTGATTCCCGTCCAGCAGGCCCTGTCAAACTTTTAGCTAGTCCGAAAAGGACTTCTCGCCAGTGCTGCAGACCTGTCAACACCGCTGGTTGTGTTAAACACACAGTAATACTTTATCCAGATCGTGACGGCAACACATTTTATGAGTATAGAGTATGCTAACAAAGCTCTCAAGGTCCTGTTTAGTGTTTAGCGTGTTTGTCACATGCTTGCAGAGCTGTGCCGGTGCATCTCTCAACTCGTGCGTTTCCTGATAAACCTGCTGCGTGGCCGAGATGCTCAATCACCTAGACATGGTTTGCTCAGTCTGAGTGATTGATTGTTACAAAAAGTCATAAATAGTTTGACTTCCCGAAGCGGATTATTTCTAAACATCTCATTTCAATTTTGCGTCTTAAGTGAGTTCGATCAACAGTGCTGCAGTGTGTATAATACTCTATCAGCTGCTGTGTTTTATGCTAGCTTCGTGCGCTAATTAAATAACATTTTGTTGAAAATGATTTGAAGATTTTGGCGATATCTCTCTTCAAGTTAGGTGATATGATAAGATATATTACGCCATGATATAAACACGAGGTTGTGACGTTAAATGTGTGTGGCATAGTGTGAACATGAACATGAGAAAGGCCCAAATGAACAGCCCCCTCTTGTAGTAGTCACAAACTTTTGTAGTAAACAAAAACTTTCAATAACATCCTAATTTAGGAGCTGTGATGTCTTTGCTTTAGTTGAATTAAATAGAGGTATCTTTGTAGCTTTAGAATACGTAAAGTATGAGTAAAATACTGATATTCACAGCGGCTTCATCCTTTCATTATGTGTTTGCCCAGTGGCTTCTAGACACCAATAGTTGCCGAGCAGCATTCTTTTCATGTGCTGCTATCAGTGTTACCATTTGAATACCATACATGTACGCAGTGTCACATGTCATAGCCACAAGTTCACAAGTTCCATTTTAAGGCGGGACAAATATATTTCACATTAATGTATTGAAAGATTTAGCCGTGTCAAAACCAGAACCACTCTGGTTGTTTGTCACGTTAAGAATTTCTAAAACATTTCTATCATGAAATATGTCGGAGTAGTTAAATTTAATTGCGTCTCTCAAGATTTTAGCTACACTGCCCGTCCTCCTGCGTGGCATGCCAACGGTCATTTTGAAAATGAACTTCATGACGCACTCTTGGCTTTGTATACATTTTTGCAGCTTGTGCCAGCATGTTGTTTTGACTTGAAGACGTGTCCCTACAAGCATGTGGAATGGAGTGGGCAGGAGAACGAGATCCAACACTGTGAAGATGGGCAGAGAAAGAAATGTTATAATGATGCAGCATAATGGGCTCTGGAGGGAATACGGCCTGACCTGTGTTTATTTTCAATACATATTGGCACGTTGTGTATAGACTGTGTGTTGTGTACTATACTGTAGATTGTGCCTAATAAACATAAATGAATATTTTTCAACTCCGGTTCCATGTTAAGAGTGAGATGAGAAAATTTATCTCTGCCAAAATGCCCTGCAAAGTCAAGAGCTAGACCAAGGGTGCTCCAATTAGTCATCCATCACCTCTCACAATCATTAACCAGATAATGTTGGCAGCGGCTGTGGCCAACCCTAAACCAACTTAAGCTCTGTACAGTTTTACAGTTCTTGCATCGATCACCACCTGTGTGACTAAGGTGTACTAGCTCTTGGATTGTGTACTGTCTGGACAGCACAAAGGACAGTGGTATCTTGCCCACCTCTGGCCTGTTTGCACAGGTTGCTGCTGAATTAATTATCTTTCGTCTCTAATGTTCAAGCGACCAACCATTTGATGATTAGCTAATGAGTTAATATACATCTCTGTGACACAGTGTCAATATGTTTGCTCTCCGTTCCTTTTTTCAGGCTTGGTCACATATTTTCATTTTACACATTAAAGCAGTGATCATGTGTAAAATGAATTGCTGTGCTGATAAGATGAATTGAGACTGACAGATTTATATTAATGCACAGCCAAAGACTAAATATAGATTTCACAACACTAGTATTTCTTAAAACCACCATTTTTCCTTAATACACTGGCGTCCCATACCAATGGCTATTTGATCTGCCTCTTCCACTGCCAGCCTCAACACCAAACACTAACTTTTCTAAATGTGAAAGTTACTCATTCATCAGAGGCCTCGACGTCGGTAAAACTACAGTCTCTCCTCTGTCTCGAATGCTACGTCTGTGCGAGCACGTGTGCATGCTTTTGCTGTGCCACATCAGTCGTAACAAACCCGGGTCGCTGGTTTGACTACTCGTGAACTCACTGGCCAGTGCGGACACTCTTTAGATTCTGTTAAACATCAAACAAATGCTAATATGGGGTTTTCTCAGAGTCTGTCGAATATGCCCTGAGAGACCAGAGGTCTGGCCAGAGGGAGTGTGTGTGTGTGTGTGTGTGTGTAACTCATAGTAAAATAGATGACGGCAGAAATAAATCCTGATGGTGTAATTCAAAACAAATGCAACTTAAACTCTGGCTGCACCAAAGGTACTGCTGTAAATAAAGAGGAAGAAGATTATGTAGAATCAATCATAATTGTGTTTTATTACCAAAAAAAGTATGGTTGTTTCCTAAAGCACAACTGTGAGATGGGAGGGAGAGATTACTGTCTTCTATACACAGATTGGGAGTATAAATGACGACGACAGTGGCAGATTCATGACTTACTAAAATTAGTTGCCCTTTTCTTAAAAAAATACTTCGTCAGTTTGTTTAGAAAGCAAGTAGTGAAAACTTTAAAAAAAATTTAAGAGAGAATAAGGCCATTTGAAGATTTTTGTTAGAGTTTTGTGAATGACGCAGTTTATTCTGTGTACTGTACAGTTTTCGTCACTGCATATGGACCCACAATAACAGGGCGTCCAAGTGCATCCATTATTCAGACTCATGCATATGGTAATTGCAGGTTTCTGAACGCCCTAGACTTCATTAGCAGTGCCGCCTCCTACCAGAGCTGCCTGGTCACTGAACTGGTGCATGTATGAGCCCATCTATATTCAAGTACTTATGATAAACTTACCAGCTGCATTTTTTTTTTTAGTGTGCAAATAAGATGAGAGATGTGAATAAACAGTGGGTTGGAAAGAAATGATGTGTCCAAAGGTCACACATAAAAAAACAAAGTGGCATGCAACAATGTGCCTTAGAGGAAAAGAGGATACTGTGGGAAGTCATGGCTTGAGGATGGATCAAATTGTGTGAATTTAATTAATGTTGACATACTGCATGTGAGAAAATGTGAATGTAACTGACCAGTGATTTGCACTTTTGCACTGCCGTGATGATTCAGTGCAGTTTCTTTTAAGCTGTAAGTCTGTTTCAAAGCGTGGCCAATGAACACCTGACTGTAGGAAGTCTCTGTTGCAAAAATAATCCTTGACCTCTGCCGTTCTGCTCTCCACAGCTGGACCTCAGCCAGCCTCTTGAGGACCAGGGTCCCCTGGACGTCATTATCCACAAACTGACTGATCTCATCCTGGAGGCTGACCAGAATGATTCACAGGCAGTGCTGCTGGTGCAGAGAGTACAGGTATGCATCTCTTTCTCCCACTCAAGTATTGGCTAATTAAAGCACAGAGGTCTATCATAATGGATTTTCCCACCTCTGGATAATCTTCAGGGTTGTGCACATCATTCGGTAATTGTGAAAATGTTCATTTACTTTTGTTTTGAGTTCATTCTCAACCTTGGCATCAGTACAAGTGGCAATACTATTTATCTCTTGAGTTCAGCAGGATATCACACAGGATGGATATTGAACCTCAGTAATTGTCTGGTACTGACTGACATGTGGCTGGTGGACTGATTGAGATTAAATCAAGAGTTGAATATGTTTATACTTCCCAGACGTAATACTGTAACACAAAATTTCAAGAGATATCCAGCCCTTTTAGGGGCCTTTTTTCCAGCTCTTTAGATATGGTAGAACAAAATGTAGACGCTTTGTTTGCCAATCTGTAGCACTCGTACAGCCAGTAAACATTTATGGCTGATAGTTTTACATTTACAGCTGTAACTGTCCCAGTTCAAGGAATCAGATAGTGTAGTCAAGGAATAAAGGAGACGGATCACAGACACAGTCAAAGGTTTCTCGGTCAACTCAGCAAACCATAATGCCAAAGTGCATTGAGAGTATTTCTCGTTCTTCATTAAGCGATACACATGTCACATGGATAGCAGATCACACTTCAGAAAACTGGTGTTATTCTCTGTCTTGCGTATTAATTAATCTGGCAGTGCTGCAGAAGGTGTGAAAATTAATTTTATTCCACCATCTTCCACTCTGCCACTCTCTCTCTCT
>JASGAT010384695.1:0-42606 GCA_030220025.1 Chelon auratus | reverse complement strand
AGTGGAAAGTTGGTGCTTAGTCAGCAACCGGGCTTCCTGTTGGGAGAGGCCTTGAGCTCCATCACAGAAGTCAGCTGGGATCTGTGAAGCCCCCTGTAATCCTCAGTATAGATTCATACCGTGTAAGGGTTATATATTTTTACGTCAATACTGTATTATTTATTGGGTCATTATAACAACATGGTCAGCACCCTCCACCAAGTAGACACAAAACAAGTGTACGTAAGCCAAGCTATGTATAGTTCTATGCATGCCGTCCTTAACAGTGTGGTATTGGACATGAATGCACGGTGGAATCTTTGCCTTCTTATTCGTTCATGTTGTTCATCTCTGTTATTAAGTTTACATAACTGCACTTATCTTATCACTTAATGTTTGGCCTGAACTATCTTTTTTTTTTTTTAAATATTTTCTTTTGTTTCAACTTTAAATAATATAGTAAATAATATAGTAAATGATATCGTAACAAGCACAAGCAACAGATGTCAGTCATAAAGCAATAACTTTCAAATATTTGAATGGAAAATTTGGTTTGCTGAATGTCCTAAAGCCATCTTCCTTTTTGTATAGTGCACATCTCAAATATTTGAAAGCATAAAGGTTCAATCATTTTTGTGGTTGCATAGTTGGTTTCTAAGAAGTGATGGATCTACAAAGTTTGGATTGCTTGTTCTTTATCAGTTTGATTCCAGTAGAAATTTCTAATGAGCCATTTTGTGTCGTTAGTAATTTTGGACATGAAAACTTTAAGTGCCTACTTCCTGCTGTGTTCAGTCATGATTTAGTTTAATGTACTGTCTGATGAAAACAGGCCTCACACAGCCTATATAACAATCTATTATTTATATCTATTATTATTATTATATAATTTTTCTAATTTTCTGCGTAAACATGCACGTAAGAAGCATAATTTGGAGTAATTGGTTTGATAGTGGGTTTACAAAATGAAATTGGATCAAAGCGTAGTTGTCTTAAAGTTCAGTTAATTTGACAAGGAATTAATGTTGAAAGAAACAAATGAAAGAAATAAAATGCTTCCCTCTGAACAAAATGGAAGGAAAATGAACCTACACAGCCTCTGCTTTTCCACTTGATAGTATAAGCTGGGTGTTCGTTACATGAGGGGTCTGATTGCAAAGCATTGTGTTGATAAATGATTGCTTTTCTGTATTGTTGTAGGTGAGAAGTATATTCCAGAGGACCTATGGGGAGGTGTTAACGCTGAGCCCTCCAGGAGAAGAGGAGAAAAGGAATTTCTTCTCCAACCTGCTGCTGGTTCAAGCAGCCAGACCACCACCACGCCTCAGGAATACACTTGGTACTTGCTTTATCTGCTTATTTATGCACATGTTGCACGAGAGAGTAGTGACTCATCTCTGTTGTCAGTCCTAGAGGGTAGTGTTGGCTGCATGCACGTTTATTTCTCTAGTTTCTCCTGCTGCCAGTCCTCTCACGGCCATTTTTGGGCCTAGTGTGAGGTAGAGGAGCAGATGTTATTTGATTGGTCGAATTTGACAGATCCTCTGGTGTGACTACCTAATTCATATATGCAGACTAGAGTTTAATATTTGACATGATCAGGACTGATTTAATTTCGGCTCAGATTCAGCACAGAAATGTACGGATGTAAGACCGCTGTGCACCCGCTGTGCGAATCTCGGACATCTTTATCCATCACCCAAATCAAAATCGGGCCTCGCCACCGCTCAATCACATCCCCATTCACCTCTCCAGCTACCCCCTGCCGTCGCCCCCAGTGTTCAGCGCTCCCACAGCCCTCTGTTCCAGTTCAATACGAGAAAAATGTCCACCCGGGCTTTCAAATGGAAATAGTGCCGGGCCGATTCCTCATTGATGCAAGGCAGGGGTCCCCTGCTTTACTCGCTCTGTGCTCTGCCTTGCTAAGACAGCGGCCTGATTTCCAGCAGAGAAGCCAGCAGAAAATCATGGAAGGGAATTGCTATGAGAGGGCCCGGACGCGATTAGCCATAATTAGAATCAGGGTTTGGATTACTGCTAGTGAGTCAAGCGGCCTTAGGTGCTGTGGAGTCTTCCTAACGATGTTGGCAGATGCCTTGGGCAGGCACTGTTACCTTGGGAGCGCAGGAGAAGATATCTGCTTGCCTTGCTTCATCACCCTGCCACTGGCCAGAGGCGGTTCCCCAGTGTATTTCAAAACCTCTGTTTGTGAAGTAGTGTAGCTGCAGTTTTCAACCAAAATCATCTTTAAGACCTGTTTTTCTTTCCTGAGGTAAGTTTTTTTTGGTATTCACAGTAGTTTGAAAAGGAAATGGGCCAGAATCGGACTTGAAACCACTCTGTTGTTTCTCACTTATATTTTTTGCATAGCTTCTTGCTATCTTGTTGTTTAGCTAAAAATAACACACACACACCATTACTTTTTCTGAAACAATGGTGATAGATTTTTAGGCCCTGTCTATACTATATGTGGAAACCATGTGAAAGCCGTTTAGTTAATGTAGTCCTCTATTTTTACTTCTCCCTTTTCTTACTTTTGTCCTAACAGAGAGATGTGAAGATGTGCTGCCTGTGGCAGAAGCTCCAGGCCCCAGGGTCTTGTCAGCAGAGGAACAGCGCCGCCTGGCTGAACAGGAAGAAAACACATTACGGGAGCTGAGGCTCTTTCTCAGGGACGTGACCAAGCGCCTGGCCACTGACAAACGTTTTAACATCTTCAGCAAACCAGTCGACATTGAAGAGGTAAAGTGGAATGGAAAGGACCCGTCGCCTTTGGCATCTCATATCTCATTCACAGTTTGACTAGGCCGGTTTTAGGCTTTTGTTTTAAAAAAAAACAACAACAAAAAAAACTCTGTGTCTGTGTGTCAGGTGTCAGACTACCTGGAGGTGATAAGGCAGCCCATGGACCTATCCACTGTCATGACAAAGATTGACACCTACCAGTACTTGACAGTCAAGGACTTCCTGGTGGACATTGACCTCATCTGCAGCAATGCTTTAGAATACAATCCTGACAAGGACCCTGGAGGTGAGGACCAAAATACTTGGACAGGCTCATGAGTACACACACACACACATGCAATGTAGACTTGAAATGTATAAAATGCATGCGAACGCAGTTTGCAACCTCCAACAGACATGTGCCTCCATGTACTTGAATTAAATCACATCACCAATTAAAGCTGTCAAAGTTAAAAATAAAACTGGCTTTTTGTACTGCAGACATTACATCAAGCTTCCTAAGTAATAGTAAAAAAAAAAATAGTAGAATTTATTTGACCAAATTAATCCTAATCAGTCTTGAACATATACAAATTACTCTTGATACATTATATAATTATTATTTTATGATTTTGCAGTGACTTATGGCCTTTGATAATAAGCCAGCATGAAATCAAACTAATTACTTTGGGTCGATGTTGTTACAGCTGTGTGTATAAAAAGAAATTAGATGTAATACGTAACTGACTCAACTGGACGGTCACCAGGTAGTAAAATTACCAAACCTAAAGATGGGCCTCTTCATTGTGGAAATTCAAATGAAGTGCAGCGCACGCAGGCCCCACTGAAAATAGCCTTCTCACAATCTAATTCATGCCCTGTAGCTGTGGAGTCTGTGCATGCATGACAATTTAATTGTATCTTTTGCAGTTTGAGCCAATTTTTACCACAACCTCGTTCCCATCTCAGCACCTTTTCTCTTGGCCTAATATTGGCATACGCCCAATTTGGGCTTTTCACTGTCTTATACAAATATTGGATTTATAGTTGTTGTGAAAACTGGATAAATGCTTGCTTGATTGAGAAAGTTCAGACATTTATACATTACACAACAATTAATAGGAAAAATTGGGATAAAGTCAAGAGCTGGTTGTGTAGAGGAAGTAGCCCTTCTTCAGAACATTTAATTAATATGACAATTTAAATTCTTGCCTTTTGTGTTTAGCTGCTTCGATTCCCTTGCAAGAATTTTGCTGCTTGATACTAATGGGTAGCAATTCTCTGCTCAAATGAATAAATCATATCTCTGTCTTTGCAGGCGTGGGCCTGGGTCATTTGTAGGAATACAGGGTCTGCAAATGATACACTAAAGGGGAAAAATGCAATTAGGAAGTTTAATAAAGAAGACTAACGAAGCCTCTTGCCGGCTCACCCAATGCCTGGCCCAGGGAATATGACCCAGACCCTGCACAATTATGCTACTGGGAAAGTTCTCCACTGCCTCTCAAAAGTGCTGGGGAAAAAAAAACTCATTATCCCTCAGCGGTCTGTTTCTCCTTGTCCTTCAACCTAATGTTATCATAAAGTCCCAGATGTGTAGGGTTTTTTTTTTTTTTTGTCTTTTACCTCCTCATCTTAGTGCATCTTAAAGGTAGTGATGTCTCCGTGCTGCACAATGTGGCTCGGTGTCAGAAATACCTCTTAGTCGCTTGAGGGAACTGGTGCTAACAAGCCCTTTAAATATGAAGGAAGGCATATACAACAGCATTATATGTCGGTGCGCATTTGTCTCTTCTGGATGGGGAGGTTAGGTTGAACCCATAAGGGTGCTGATGAGCTCTCGGCATCCCACCTGGCCTTTGACACCTCTTCCACTGACGAGCATTTTTGCCCTTCTAGTGCGCTTTCATGTACACACACTCAGACACAACTCCGTCAGTAGAGGAGCGCGCGCGTGCGTCCGAATTGCCTCTGCTGCAATTAAGCAGCCGTCTTCCAATTAGACAATGGAAGCTGGCAGTTTGTGACCTCTCCGCCACTCTGTGCCTGAACTGCTCTCCCACCGCCTGCAGTAATGAGAGACGGACAGTTTACAGCGGTTATGCTTTTAGCTGGGCTCTGCGGCTCAGTCGTTATTTTTCCTCCATGGATTCGGGAGCAGGGAAAAAACAGGATTTAATGATGCCGCGCTACATCTGAGGAGGAAGAGGCATAGGAGTTATAAACGCGTGAGGAGTGTGAGCTAATGAGTGTGCCTTTTTTAAAAAATATTATTGTATGTATATGTGCCTGTGTCCACACCCACCTTTGTGTTAAATGTGTGAAGTGGGTGATCTCGGTTCTGCCTGCTATTATTTTTTGCCAAAGCCATCTCCATCCTTTACTGAAACTGTGAGAAAATACTTCAGTCCCCGTTATCACAGATGCAGTGGAAATTTACACTTTGCCTTATATGCTTGATAGGGTGTGAAGAACATGCCTTGATGGTGGGAGTAAAAGGAATTAACATGTAGAATGCCGTGGCATATTAATTGGTAGACGTCTGTGTTACATTCAGGGCGTGCCCTTGAACATACAGTACATACAGCACACTTCTACACGGAAAACCACAGTTTCGTGTCGTGTGACATTAGTCTTACGTCTCACTGTCTCCTCTGTTCTCAGACAAGGTGATCAGGCACCGAGCTTGCAGTTTAAAGGACACAGCCCATGCTATATTTGCTGCTGAGCTGGACCCCGAGTTCGACCGCATGTGTGAAGAGATCAAGGAGGCACGCAGGAAGAGGGGTAAGACTTTCAGTTTGTGAAAGAAATGGAAATATTTAAAAAATGTATTGGCCCAGACTAATAACCCCACTTATAGGTATACTTTATTTGGATATATTAATAATTTGGGAGTTGAATAATAATAATGTTGGTGATGTAGTTCCCAGCCTCGCTGATAGATCATTTCAGAGTATAGCTAGCTGTTTTATGGGAACATCCTGTAGGGTAGCCCAGTACTACTTGATGGAGATTTTACTGCAGAGTATGTGGCGCAGAAAGGAGTGACGCCCGAGGCTCCCACGTTTCATACGGTACCGTGTGTGCTAGCCGTCTGCCTGATGCTCTGTATATGTGCGCTCACCAAACAGCCCCGAGCAGTGCTGAGTGGACGCCGGGTAAATCTACATGAGGCTTATGCACATAGGAGCACATGCATGTAATAATACACTTAATGTATTTACTTTCATGTGCGTTGTCAAATATTAACCACAACATATAATCATATGCAAACATCCCTGTTGCTTGATTTATCCACATGGGAATAGGCTTGTTAGCGTATTTCCTTACATCTAGCACAGTGGTCATGTTGCAGCGCCCTCACTTTCTCATGTAAACAGTAGTCACTAAACCATTGTTTTTTTGTTTTTTTATCCTAACACACATGTGTTTGTACATGTTGTCCTTCTAAGAAGTAGGACTTGCACTAAGTCATACAATATGTATTGATATAAAACACAAAGAAATCTAACAACTACACTATTTGTCTTATCCTGCACTTCAGATTTTTCTTTAAATTGACAGGCGTGTGGAAACAAAACTGCTCTTGTACATCAGAGGCACGTCTTTGTGCTTAGTGCATTCCCCGAGAAATATTCTCTATCTGCAGCATTCAAAGTGACGAGGCTGTCACTCACTCCCCCTCCTTTCGTTCTAGCCCGTCAGGATTTGCTTTTTGGTCCTTTTTTTCTTTTTAGAAATGTTTTAAAGCTCAAGTATCAAGAAGACCTGGGATCTCTTGTAGAACATAATCTACAGTGTGCACCGAGGTCCTGTTGACATCTGACTCAAGCCACGGAGGCCTGATTCTTCCATGTCAAGCAGGAAACTTATCAAAAAGAAAGCAATTTACGCAAGCCACCCTGTTGCTTTTGATTTCCTCTTTTAGCAACTTAGAGCACAGGACGCTAATGAATATTGCAGGAGCAGAAGTCAACTGCCCGAGAGGATGAATGCAACAGTGTGAATATTTCATCTTCCAGTCAAGGTCCTGCTGTAAAGCTATCAATTAGCCCAGCACTGCATGATGTCCAGTTGCAGCGGGGTTCGAAGCTCGCAGTGCATCTGTAAGGGATTTTTCTCCTCCGTGACAAGATGAAAGGAGCTGTGATGAATTTGCTTTAAAAACTCAAATATCACTTGATGTCACAGTTGAAATGACTCATTTTCAGGGACTTGTATGCCTCTCTGCGTCAGTTCTGTTGATTTTATTTATGCCTGTCAGACTTAAGCTCTGAGTGAAACACATAACCACCCCAAATGATGTCTTTGTAGTTTTTATAATATCTGTGCTGAGTGACATGCAGCTGTAACCTTACTCAGCATCACAATCCCTTAGCCACATTTGTCTGTCCGATCATTTTTTTATTTATTTTTCTTTTTTTTTCAGTTTCTGTCAAATAAGCTTTTCAGCGTTTTATACACACCAACACTCTTTCGTGCCAGCAGCAAGTTTCAGAAGTGTTTTAGCATATACACACATCAGATTTGCACACAAAGCGCATTTGTCCGTTGACGGTAACTGATCCTCTGTGGGCACCGCAGACCTCCAGACGCCAGCTCAGCCGACGGCAGCTTTGGGTGCTGTGGCAACCAGGAAGCACCACAGCGCGGGAGAGGAGCAGGCCAGGAGCAGCACTCAGGGCGAGGCCACTGAGAGACATTGCACCACTAGTGAGTATTTATACTCTTTCAGACCACACATGTGCAGCGACACACAACCTGAGCGGGGTGGCTGATGAGAGCGAGCATGCATGCATGCCTCCTCGTCTTACACGCCCTTTCTACCCGACAAACTCACCTTACAGGGCAAACTGAATAACGGCGGTGGGTCCACGGCCAGTCTGATTCTCTGGGATTACTGTACACTTTTCCCTTTCCTGCTTGACTCACACACTTAAAACTTTGGCTTACTCTTCTTCACCTCATTTTTTTTCTGTCTCTCACACACCAGCAAGCAGCTGCATTGTATTACACTCGTGTTAACAACAGCGTACCAGATGTATGGGATGCCACACACCTGCCTGCTCGCACACATACATTTCTCAGCAGTGGAGAAGCAACACAGTGAGTAGCCTCATTAGTAAGGCTGCTCTCTCCTAACCACTCAGAACATGACCACGCCACAGAGCAATTACATGCCCACCTGTGGCAGACGGCAGGTGCCTAAGGGTGAAGGGAGGGCCAGGAATGGGCAGGGGGCAGACTAATGAGGCCGTTACCTGAACAAATCAGAGATAAGCGGGTTTTGCTTGTAAACTAAAAAAAAAAAAAAAAGCCCTCTGGCTTTCACCTGGACAAATCAGGAGAACAAGATGGGTTGGCAGAGGCGCGTTCAACACTGTGCACGCAAATGTGCTAGGACAGACAAGGGTGTGAAGATATTATGTGTGGCATGTGTAGTGACATATGCTCGGACTGAAAAAGATTAAAAACTGACCTCTCACCATTATCTGTGCAAGTTGAACAACAGCTGAAGCCTTTTCTTTATAAAACTGTTTTACTCATAGCTTAGATGTGTCATAAACAAATTCATCAGCTGAAGCAGGAAGACTGTTGCCATAGGCAGTTTACATCTACTTTGTGTCGTACAGCAGTCCACCACTAGGTGGTGCTTGTCTCTCATGAGAGCCTGACTAATGGAACCCCTGCTGTGTAGGTAAACCATCTCTTCTCCAAGATAGAGGGTGTCCTTCAGAGAGGATGTTGGTTACCACAAATACTCTACGAGTCATGTTCACTGCAATTTATCTTGTCCTGTTAAACCAGGAACTAACATTTGAATAGTATGGAGACATTATTGATTTCCCCCAACCATAAGCTTCATTGTGAGACTGTGTCACATTTGAAGCAGTGTTATTTCCAACATTTTCTTCTAATTGAGGGGTGTTCATGTAGGAAATATTATATAGATTTTAGTAGTACATTAGTATAATTAACTATAATCTTAATTGCCATTTGGCTCATTCAGCATCAGTGATTTCTTACCTTTTTAAATAACATACTAAGGTATGCTCGGTAAAGTCATATTCTGGTGTATATTATCAGTGCATATATATCTTTAGGAATGCAATTAACCAATGTTTACAGTATCAATTTATCTATCTCCTATTAAACTATTGCCACATATGACGGTGTGAAGCTTAAAAAGACAAAGTAAAAGAAGTATGTGATTAACGAATCTGCACAGACCCCTTTCTTTAAGGGCGGCCCCCTACAGTAGGCATGCATACGCTGCTTTTAGTCATAGTCTTGTCACAGATGCAGACCACCATTTTGGAAGCTTTTGGGAGAGCCGTTATCAGCCTCCACCAGGGGCTTCATTAATTAGGCCCACTCAGGTGATTCATTTGTGGCATCGGCAGCCCGTTCTAACCTGGTGTACCTCAGCACGGCGGCTATTGGGCTGATTAATCACAACTACGTTTTGAGATATGAGACTGGTGGATGAGATGTTGATCTCTACCAAATAAAGTGAAATTGCACCCACTCCAACTGGGTCATTCCGGGGTTTCTGGCTTTTCCTTATTGTTGTTTGGAAGGTCATGGCACTTGAAGGTTAAATTTATCCTAGATCATTACCTGCAGGAGGGGAACCCTATCTGGAGATGTTTTGGTATCTCCAACTCTGTAGGGCTTTTATCTGGCCTACATCTTCCCCTCTCCTTCCATCCCTTTTTTTTCCGTTTGCCCAGAGCTGAGAACTGCCTGTGACATTCAGATATAACAGAGTGGTGGCAGGGATGAGATGCACTATTTGAAACCACGGAGGAAGTTACGGGGGAAGGCTTTTTGATGGCTGGGGATATTTCTGAATCAGGTGTTAAAAGCAGCGGCAGTGGATAAGCGCAGTTGTTGAGAGGTAGCTACTGGTGCCAGGTCGCTCAGGGTTGGGAAGATAGGAGTCTCTGCTGCTGTTAATGCACGTGAAAACGGGAAGGGCAGCGTATTTTCCATTAGCCTCGCTCTGTCATGGTTTCTCTCCTGGCCCTTTTTTTTTCCTCCTTCGCCCTCCCCCTCTCTTCTGCCACTCCCTCCCAAGAGGGAAAGTAAACACAAGGCCCATTACCTGGGCCATGGGGCTGGGTTCATTCGTAGTGCATCACCACAAGGATCTGGTTCATATGGAGTGCCTTCCTTTCATTCATAATTAAGTCCTCTCTGTTTTACTCATTCACAGAGAACAGTTTTCACAAGCTAAAGCAGCTAGCTTTTTACTGTGACAGTGAGAGGGCATACAGTGATTGATTACTTAATTAATTATCAATTTCTGATTGTTCTGTTGCTTTTCTTAAATTTTATCCACCACAGTAAGTGCTATACTGCTCTTTCGCTCAAAAACCCATCACCTATTTATTTTGTGTTCTTTTGTCTGGGTCACCAGTCTTTTTCCTTCGCCACTTAAGAAGACTGTCCTCATTCAACCGTTGAACTGTTTGCGAAAGAAAAGAATAATGATGAAAAAAGCAAATGCTGCATAATGTGTCCTCCACGTCACTCAATCTGACGCCCAAGGCAGCAGCCACCAGTCCGCATTCATGTAAATGGAACACTGCGGTGTCTTGCCTTGTACGCCACGTCACTGTAAACAGACAGCTCCTTTCCCCGCTGCCAGTGTCAATCCATCACTGGACCTAGATGGGATATTTAAAGTCATAATAAACACTCATTTCACCTCAGGCTGAAGTAGTTACTGCAAATAAAGGATGGCCCGGATTTTTGCCCGGGACAAAAGGACAGCAGGCGCACAGCTTGTGGCATGCTGAGAGTCACACTGCACAAGGAAATAGGTCAATAGGAAGTCATGTTTTTTTTTTTTGTTCAAGAAACAAAGCAGACAGTTCAAGTCAACGTGATTTTTTTTTTCTCATTTGTTCCTCTTGGACACGAACCTTCTACATCTCCTATAAGAAGAAATTGTACCATGACGATGTATTTTGCACCTGGCTGGTTTCCAAAACGTTTCCCTTTGTTTAACGTGCAGTAGCCACAAACCAGACATTGTCTTTGTCCTACTCCACAGCGGCTACATTTGGGTATATGTCAGTTTACATCACATTGCAAGCAGCTCTTTTAGTCCAATTCTGTAAAAGTGCTCCAAGTCCAGAAAAGGTTAAAAGAAAACTTTGCTTTTCTTATTCTGTTGCTACTCTTGCCTACACTTCTCAGTTTTTCACTTCTTGTTCACCCTGTCCTTTGTTAACATTTTCCCACTTGTTTTCCTCCCTCTTCTCACGCCTTTACGTTCCAAAACTGGAACACTTAAAAAAATTGTAATAATCACATTCTGTCTCGTGCTGCCTACCTTGTTTGCCAAATTAATTTAGCTACTGCAAAACAGAGGTTTCTTCTAAACAAATTTATACCGTACTGTGCAGACGACTCCAAAAAAAGCAAAGTGAAGATGCTGTCAGAAATATTGCCACAAGCTGTTTTCATTTATTAATTTCTTATACATGGAAAAAAAAATAGCCTCCTATTCTTTGCCTTTAAAGTGACAACATATCCCTTAAGTGCATAGTTTTTGTTTTGATCATCTTGGAGAGGTTGCCACAGTTCTTTTGTTTACCTTCTCGTCATGTGATCCCAGGTAGACACCTTGACATTGAGATAAGGTCTTAGTCGGGGTCAGTCAGGGCTTTGCTGGGCTCCCTGTTCTTCTTGTCTACAAAGTCAGTTTTTAATGCCTCTGGCAGTATGTTCAGGGTTACTGTTGCATGCTGCTGTGTTCCTTTGGGAATGCCCCTTACTGGCTTTGCATGATAAGAATCTAAACATGTAATGGACCTTAAGGTTGCATTTTCACTAACAGAGCCTTGTATTCGCTTTAAATAATGCATATCCATTGGTGGTGTTCTTTCAGATATCGTAGCTGTACATTTAAGTTAACATTTCTTTCACCTCAAGAACTTTGAACGGCATCTGCCGCACACCTGAGTGATGAATCATCTTGTTCTGTGAAAGCAATATTTTCTCATCTTCTCGAGGGATCGAATTAGAACGTACCAGTAGCCCACAGCAGAAAACAAAGCACCTTGCCTGGAGCTAGGATTGTGATGTTATTATTAGTTATTAGAACTAGACACGGATTCTCCTCAAGCTACTTCTCGGCTACTGGGCAAAAGCAATCTTGAGTTGCACACTCTTGACGCCCCGTGGCGCCCACTAATAAAATCCAAGCAAAGCATGCAAAGCCCTGAGCATAAGCTGCCATTTTGTGGGCACAGATGCCTCTCGGATCATTGTGGCACCAAGCGTGAAATGAATGTAAAATCATCCGTGATGCCTCTTGCTTCCATTTATTGTTTTGGGGTGCAGATGAGCTGACATCAGTGTTAGTGTCTCTGAAGATTCATTCTGCATATGTGGATCTTTTCACTCCCAGCATTACACCATGCACGGCTGTTGCTGCGTGCTAAGTGTGCACAATTTACAAGGTTGGGTGATGATCCTCTTCACGGGATTTTAGTATCTTTTATTACTATGCAACGCAGATAACCATATATATTATTGTAAACAGCTTACATTTCTGCCTGAAAGAAGTGAGCCTGGAGAGTTGCAGCTGAATGATTGAGTGTCGGTGCTCGGCGCCTTGGTGCATGCCCAATGAATGCAAGCTGTGCTGCCTTAGGATGTTAGAAAGGTGATGGGAAAGGAGAGGAGAGGGAGTAAATGAGTAAAGGTGGGAGGCTTTTAAATGCTGGATAAAAAATGTTGTAAGGCTGACAATGCCAGGCTTAGTGTTATACAGAGAGATGAGGGCAAGGGTCAGAATGACAAATGCTGCCAGCGCGTAGGCGTCCGTATTTCATGTGTTTTGTTCTAGTAATTTATTATTTTAATGCTGCACTTCAGGTGTCAAAGCTTTGTAAAGCTCAACAGCTTTAGTAGAGTTTATACACAGCGGCAGGTCTGCTGATAGACTGCCTAATCAAACGGCCGGACCTCTGATGATACACTCTGGTCTGATATTTAGATTTCTTTCCGTGAATATCTTTCCATCATTCAGGGGATACTGTGGGTAATAGACAGGTTTGGAGTTCTGCTTCGCACAAAGGATTGGCTAGCCAGCCCTTCCAATTAAAGTGCGTCTGGGGCTGTGTTTTCTGTGATAAAGGGGGTCGTCTTTTTACTCCAGCACTACAGAGCAGCCCAGCATTCTTACATGTAGTCTGAAGTACAGACAGAAAATTATACAAGGCCTCCCGTCCCCTTACTCTCATTCTTTTTACCATAATGCAGCCGATAAGTCAGTTTCAAGAAAACATCAGATGCTAGTAAACTCCAAGCAGCGTAATGGAGTGCATACTCTCTCTCTTGAGCTAGTATGTTTCCCGTTTAGATCAACCTTTTATACTGTGGCCTCCTTGTGCATCAAAATTGAGAAGCTTTTCCTTTAATTTTAGTGGTTGTGATCATTCACTGTATATAAAGCTGGATGGAGGTTTTGAAGCTCAGTGCGGTTGCTCTGGCCGCCACCATCTTGGCCGTATGACGTCTCCTTACTCTGGACTAATTCAAAGATGGGCAAAGTGGTGGTTCGAGTGTAGCTGGTGTGAGCAGGTGGAGCCTTGGCAGACACCTGTGACAGCAGGTTCTTTTCCCAGATTAATGGATAAGCAATTAACTGTGGTGAAGATCAGCTTCCCTAAACACAAGCTCACTTATCCATCGCATCTCGGGGGAATCTTTAAGAGCCGAGTCACCACCATAAGAAAGTGAACGTAGACCGACAGGGATTTTAATTACGCTAAATTACTCCTAGAATTGCTCTTATCCAGGCTAATCACCACATCTCCATTAAACCCAGAGATGAGACATGTTTTCTCTCAACATTGCTGCCCTTTTCATGCTAACCACTCATTAGGACATGTCAAAAGAGTCAAGGATGGTTGTGTAACTCATCTGCTCTCCACAGCCCAAGTCAGACCTTTGAACAACTAATAGTTATTTATTTATCCTTTTTCTCAGATGTTAGTTACTAGTGGTCCTGTGTTCATGCAGCGTTAACATGACAAATTTGACGAGGGGCTCTTAATTGTTGCTATGAGGCAGGTGTCCTTTTGTTGTAGTGTTCTCAAGCTTGTGTTGGGGAGGGAAGGCGGTAAATTGGTGATTTGACAGACCTAATGGTTTCTTTCTGTTATTAAATTGAAGCATGTCCAATACAGTGCCACCACAAACCACTTTACATCTTCACAACTTTCCAAACGAAAGGCAAATACAGAAGGCCTAATTAAATATGTGGCATGTCAGGTGAAATGTACCTCTCCTCTACAGCAAGTCAAGTTACATATAGTATTAAAATAAAATGCAATACGGTTATAGTCTTAGGGAACTGGTAGGCGTTATGAAAAAGTTCTGAAATGTAATTGGAAGGAAAGTCTGGGTACAACTTCCCTTGCTGCAGAACATTTCCCAAAAGTGCAACAACTAACCTGGAAGAGAGGCAAGTGCTGAATTCCCATAATCATCTATCATTTAAATATTTCTTGTAAAAATGTATCCGAATCATATTTATGTGAGCTATTTCTTTCAGTGACATTGCAAAAATTGCAGAACACTGTAATAAATTTGTCCCAAGTTGTCAGACTAACTTGAAAAATGAATGAAGACATTCTACATCATTCCATAAAGCAGGCTTCTTTTTAGCAGAATGCTAACATTACCATTGAAGTTGGAGTTACTAAAGAAACTTGGATCACAGGTGAACTCGGGTATGAAGTGCACAATATACGTGTTGAGACAGTTTTTGTTGTGTCTGTTTTGTTTCTGAGTTGTTGAATCTGCCAGAGCAAGAGCAATCAATGGTAAACCTTCAATAGTCCAATACCACCTACAGCAAAGGGGATCTTAAGTTAAGATTATCCTTAGTTTAGATACTTCCTGGGACAACAAAATCTATATCACTTTATTTTCTTTAAGGAAAAAAAAAAACACATAGTAATCTGAACTGTTTTATTCACATTGAGGAAATGGCTAATATGAAGGTTAATTCAGGACCAAAGACTAGCCTCCCTGACAACGCATAAGTAATATACAGCTGCACCTGAGAATTATCCTTTGATTATCCTTTGATGCTGGCCATAAGAGCTGGATACCATTGTCTCGGTTATTAAATATGACTGTTGAAAACTTTGATTTTCAAATGTAGTAGCAGGAGTAAAGGTCCTGAGAACATTACATCGGAAGGCTTTTTAGAAGATGGAGCACAGCGTGATCTTAGGAAGAAGCAGATGATTGTTTTGCATTACTGTTTGTTATCTCCAGGACTCAGATAGTTGAAGTTCATCTAACCTTAACGACTCTTAAAAATTTAAAACTGCCCCAGAACGCTGTCTGTATAGAGCATAAAACAGTATTTTTTTTCTCTGCAAATGCTTTGTCTGCAGTTTGCTTTGGATGGCATGTAATTTTCTTACATTCCAACACCGAAACAGTTTACTACGTATAGGTTTAATACTTAAACCTAGGAAGCCCTACCCCTATATGACTTAAACGCTATATTACGCCTGGATGTGATGTTATTGCTATGCTTCCTTGCGCTCTGACAAAAGCTGAGATTAGGAGGCATATTACATTTACTGTGAACGATAGCCCCTGTATTTTGGTGGAGCCCTTACACATGCTAAACTTATTAGATTAGATATCAATTAGATACCCTCAGAGTCTGTTAAGAGGTTCCGGTCGTCGCAGCTGCATGATAATAGGACTAGACAGAAAGGGATATTGAGCTGAACACTGTTTGTGCAGGGAGTCTTTGCTCTATGTAGACACCGTTCTGGGTGGGGTTTTTCATTATGGTTCATTAAGTTTATATAAACCCAGACTATCTGAGTACTCGAGATCCCCTGCTGCTCAGCAGTAATGCAAAAAAAAAAAAAAATCATCACATTGGACCAAACCTCCTAAAAAGCCTTCTAATCTGATTTTCTGAGGACCTGTACTCCTGCTACTACATTTACAAAACAGTCATATTTAATAACTGAGAAAATGGTATCCTGCTCTTAAGCCCAGCATCAAAGGATAATTGGCATGGCTACTCTGTTGAAAAAAAAAAAAGCACACTTTGGTCCTGAATCTTCTGTTTTCTCAATGATAATACAGGAGTTAATGCACAGAAATTAAGTTTAACCAGTACTATGCAGTGGAAATGTAAATATCTAGTCCTTAAAGACTGGATTGAAAGAAAAAAAAAAAAAGGTCTGGCAAACAACCCCAGATTCTCAACATGTAACCAACAGCCAATATTTCATCATACCTGTACTAACATACCTTTACAACCGGAGCTGTTCCTGCATTGCTGGACCTCATCGTTGTTGCTTATTGCTTCACCCAGGGCCTGTATTCTATCATGATACAATACTGTTGCCCAGAAGCAGGAAGGACACATTTCATTTTACACAGTGGCTCCCTTTTGAACAGTGTCACTCTTGTCAGAAGGCTCCTGCCAGGTGTATGCCCATATTTTCTCCTTTCCACGAGCAGCGTGATAACTCGCATATCAGTCAAAATGAGCCAACAAGTGCAGATCTCTTTACACACCCCACTCCTGCCATATAACAAGTCTGCATGCATGTTTTTGCTGGGGGCGACAGACCTTTTCCCCAGAAGGCTTTCATGCCCTGCTTTATATGTATGTGTGTACGTACGCTGACATCTTGAACAGTTCTTGGAGCTGCTGGTGCATTAGGGCATATCTGTCTTCCTTGAAAGGGGTACCACAGGCACCGTCATTCCACTGGCCATTTCCTGAGCAGCAGAGAGGAGAAGGACAGAAAAAGACAGATGCTCAGAGTGAACTATAGTCCTCAGTTTCTCTTTCTTGCGACTGGAGTTTCTGTTACAGTCAGCCTTTCAATCCGTGTGACGGGGTGTAGCATTAAGTGAAGAACCTAATTTGCTTGTATCATCTTGTTGAGTTTGAAGTTAATTTGTTGGCATTTCATAAATCAGGGTGTCAAATGAGGAATATGCTGTTAAGACTTTTAAATACAGTCTTCATAATTAAATTTAAATAAAGCCTAATGGGGTGGATCTATCAAACTATTTCATTTTGACTCTGGTCTAACATGGCAGCACTTGAGAAGGGAACTGTAGCATGTGTGTGAACGTCAGATAGGTTAGTAGCATTATGGCTTAATGGAATCAGCCTTTTGCCCGTGGCTAGATATTTGGTCCTGGTGGTAGCGCTGCGATGTGCCGCTATTGCTGTGATGTTGCCAGGCAACAAGGGGAGACTCCCTTAAGACAATGTAACTTCACATAAAGGACGTATGCACGCATCTGGTTATGTATGGATTGTGTACAGATTAAAGAAGGTATTGATGAGCTTCAGAGGTGCTGATAGGCATTGGGTTGTCACCTTTGGGTAAATATTTTTCTCTCATTTCTCTTACCTTATTCTATTTTTTCGTATTTGGCACTGTTGTTCCATGCCACTGTAACACCTTAATTTCCCCACAGGGATAAGTAAAGTCCTATCTTATCGTATCTTATCCTATCACCAAGCCAACTGTGTATCCCTACTGCTTTATGCTAAGCCAAACCCTTCCCCCCACATAGTACGTAGCTTTATATTTAGAGCAAAATAGGAGAACGGTATTGATCTTCTTGTCTGACTCCTGGCAATATAACAAATAGGTTTATTTCCCCAAAATGTGGAAACCATTCCGTTAAACCAAGTGGCGTGGCTATGTAGAATTTGATATAAGGAAAAAGAGCGGGGGAGTGAAGGAAGGTAGTGACACAGCAATCGAGAGAAGTGACTGATCTCCTTAATTTCAAGAAGCAAGGATGGGACCATTTATTGATCTGGACGTTTCATTAAGTGTCAGTGCAAAGTGTCACATCAGGTGAAAAACAGCTGTCTCTCTCTCATGACCTAGAGACCCTGAGGCCCTGTGTCACCATGACAGCCTCTCCAGCTCTCTTTCCCTCTGCAGTCTTTCCCATGCGGTCTCCTGTTAGCTTTTCGCTCGTTGCTTTGCATATTTTCTTACCCCGTAGCACAGACTCCCAGATTGAACGTGGTACAGGGTGCTGTCAGTTGCATTTTTTAGTGAGTGGAATCCATTTCTTTTTATGTGCACATTTTTAAAGACAACATTTAAATAATTCATTTAGTCTTAAGTTATCAGGAAGCATTGAATTGGAATTTGTTCAGCGCTAATGGCAGGGGATATCCAGCCTTTGTGTTGTGTTAATTACAGCTCAGTTGAATGATTTAGAAACGGCTCAACTCCCCAGAGATGAATACAGTTGGGAAAATATAGTTTTCAGGAATAGGTTTCTCATGCTCACAACAGCATAACCAAATTAGTATTCAAATTTAGATTCTTGACAGTAAGCACACGAGAACTCTCTAAAATAGATTCAGATGTCTTTATAACAAGTGGATTTAGTGATAAATTATACATGGATATCTGATGATGCTGATAAGCATGGCCAGACACATAGATATTGATGGCCCCAGAATGCATTCCTGTCCTAAAGTACCTTCAAAGCTTTATAGTTTTAAAGTTACTACATTACCAGTGCGGCCTTTTTTTTTGTCAGTACAATACAGATTGTCTGTTTGGCATAGATAAAAGCAAGAACTGTATTGCAATGAAATTACATACATTAAAAACTTAAAACATTTGAATTTACTGATGTAACAGTATTGTCATATAAAATTGACCACCGTGATCACAGTGCTTTCAGAAAGCTTTTAGACCATTTCTGCTCTTTACAGATATGCTCTGTTGGGTTTGGGTCTTGTCTCTACAAGACCACTCCAGGACTTTCACCGTTTTCCAAAGCTGCTCTATGTTTTCATGGTAGTATGCCAGACATCCTTAGTACTCTGGAAAACTGAGGTGATGCTCAGTGCTTAGTTTCCTCCACCCACACCTCCGAGAATTATGGCCAAATGGTTACATTTTTATTTCATCAGAGCAGAGGATTTTCCCTCTCATGGTTGCATGTCTTTTTGGAAACTCCCAGTAGGCTGTCATATGCCTTTAAATACTGTTAAATATTCTGTGAGAAGTTTGTTCTCACTGCTCACTCCTTGTTTGAGAGTTCTTGCAGCTTTTTCTCAACAGCTCGACTGTGCAGAACGTTTTTTCTCGTGGGGTGTCCAGCAACTATTCTGGGATTAGTCAGAAATCGGAGTGGATATGCAGTTATTGCGGAAAAGTGTAAATGCTAGCAGCTGCTCTGTGATCTCCCAGATGCTAATATTCGCGGTGTGACCGCAAATCTCCCCTGGATAGAGATCGTCATATGTGTGTGGGTGTATGCTGAATGACCGCCGTCAAAACGACTGGTCAGCATCAGAAAATGATAAGAAAAGTGCCTCTCGTCTTCGATCTCCTGCATTTCCCACAATGCTTTCTGGTCCTCACAGCCTAAGAGCGAGAACAAATTTCTTTCTTCTCACAGAGTATGTAACAGCCTTTTGTTTTTCTCTCTACCACCAATGGCTTGATTAGTAGCACACTGCCACGATGGTTTTTCTGTATGTTTTTTGGCATGTTCTCCCACCGCCACCAAGGAACTCAGCATTTTATTCATTAATCATCGTACTATCAACATATTTTCATGTGATGGTATGATGGGAAACGCTGACGGCAGTGGGAATATTGTGAAAAATGTCTTTGGTTAGCAAATGGCTTCTTTTTTTCCCCTGCTTTTACTACTTCTACTCTGTTTACCAGAGCCATAGGTAATACAGGTTTACCACCACCTTTAGATGACACTGCACAGTTTTTTTGTTGCTCCAAACCAGTTGTAATGCTCGTAATGCATATTTTTGCAACATTTCAAACATTTGCTTGACCATTACATGGAACCATGGCTATAGTGACCATTGGATCCTGGGTTATTTACTGAACAAGGCCCCTTGTCTGTGATTATGCAGTTTGGACCGGCAGTCAGGTCTTGGAAGAGCATTGATGCATTCCTATTCCTGTCTGGCAGTTCGATTTAAAATCCCCTCAACTTTATGGTTAGGTTTTCACTCACACATGCAGCATGGACTGTGAGAGCTTGTTATGGCAGGGTTATGCTTTTCCTTTCGAGTGCTTTAACAAAGGCTCTGAAAGTTTAAGTAAATAACATATTTCAGTCTTTTTTATGTAATAAATGAACAAAACTTTAAAAAGATGTTATGCCTTATCACTGCAAAGCAATAAAAGTAGTAGACTGAGAACAAAAAGCAGAATTCAGTCCATTTTTAGATAAGCCTGTAACTCAATTTGAGAAACTGGAGCAGGTCTAAATACTTTCCACTGTTTAAAGGTACTTCAGTCAGAAAAGAGATGGTGACACACAGACTTGAGTTCGTTTGAAATTACACCTGTGCATAATGTTAAACTACAGCAAAAGTGAAAAATGTTTTTTGGCTTTACTCGATGAGTGGCAGGTTATTTAAAAAATATGTAGCTTGCTGTTCCATTTACAGAAAATGTGTAAAATCTTTAGTGTTTTAAGACTGGGTCACAACTCTCAACTCCAAGCTCCTCCCCATCAGTCGCAGGTGATGAGAGCAGGGCAGATCAATACTTCATTAATGGTATAAGATTGAGGTCCCAACTCCAGTCGATTCCAGCGAGCTAGAATGATAAAAAAACTGAGTCAAATGTCGTGCCTGTGGCCATGCCTACAGTGCATGCTTGCCTATATATTGTATGCAGGGACATGCACAAACCGTGGGTGTCCGTAATAGAAACCGAGGCTTTGCAAGGCATCAGATGAGCAATTAAGTGCGATAATAAAAAACTGCGGTAACACTTAACAAGATAAATAATCTTGAAAACTTACCGTAGTCATCTCACTGCATCGCACTGACATGTTTGGAAAAACCTTTGCATTGAGATCTATTACTAATTTACAGTAAGGGAATTTAAAGTCACAATGTCTTAAGGCTTTAGAGAATCATTCCTTTGTCTTAATTCAGTGTTCAGTTAGAAAACTTCTGGACCTGGCAATCATGTGGATGTTACTTAGACATGTACCACCCACCTAGACCAGACCAGACCAGACCAGACCAGCACCTCCACCCCATAGCAATGACACTCCTTGATGGCAGCAGCCATCTCCAGCAGGATGCAGCCTGACACAGGCTCAGTACACCCTCAGAAGGCCCATGTCCATTGTCTGATGAGTCACAACTGTTTTGGAGGCACAACATTGCCTGCACAATATTAGGAAGGTGGTCATAATGCTATGCCTGATCGATGTAAATCATTTCAATCAATTTATTCCTACTAAATCTTTTCTCATCTTTGTTCCTCATTCAGAAAACTTTCAGTGATTGCCATAATGAGAACATCACATGCTGTCTCATGACCTTTGACTTCTGTTTCTCTAAAATGTGAAAGTCCATTATTAATGGTTTTTTTTTGTCTGCTTCACGTCTAAGAGATCTATTGTCCTCTTACATTCAATTACTCGGCTCGGCTGGATACCGCTGTGACTAATTTGCGCACAAATCCCATGTGATTATTAAAAAAACATGTAAACACAAATAAAACTGTCTCTACACACAATACCGCCTGTATATTCTCATATTGTTTGGCCGCTTGTTTTCCATTTGTCCCGGCGCTCTGTAACGTCTTTCTCCCTGCATGAGCGGACCACAGCGGTTGGCCTTTTGTCCTAAATGTGAATTCGCAGAATAGAAATACAGACTGAGCATTCTCTGGAGGCAAGGGAAAATGTTGTCTATAGCCATGGGAACACACACTCCATGCCCTCGCTTTCTCTTTCTCTCTCTCTCTCTCTCAAACACACATACACGCACGCTCTTAAATGGCGCCCACACATTCAGCAGTTATGAGATAAATAGGTTAGTAAACAACAGAGCGTCTGTACAGGTTAGGAGAGGACCATGTCTGTGTGGGTTGGACTAATTTGGGTGGACTAACAAACTCTTCAGACCAGAACATATTAAAAAATGTGTGTTCATGAATGTATCTTTAATTTAGAATAAATTATTTACGAAACACAGATCTAATTTAAAAAAAAAAAAACACGTTAAGGCGTAGTTTCTGATATTCACAAAGTAATTATGAAATAAGATGGGCAGTGAGTATATCAAATGCTAAGTATCTCACATCTAATAGAGACCTAGATGTGTATTCAGTAGCACCCTGCTGGCTTGTTTTAGTGCTGCTCATTAACCTGTAAAATCTACATCCTCTGTCTTTCCTGAAAAGAAATTTAGGCAATGGTTTCTTTGAGAACCCATGACCTCATCTGAACTGCCAAAATGAATTTTGTGGATCAAACGACGACGTGGATGACGATCCGATTCATTTGTATTCTGCCGATCTTATTCAGCCGATCTTATCCAGAGACGTGTTCATCAGTTAGTTAATGGTATTTAATTACTGTATGTGTCATGATTTTAGCTTTTGCTCCCAGTAATTGTAGCAGCTGCATTAATTGTTCCTCACATTACTGAGAGTGATAACCCGTATCTGGGAAAATCTGTGAGGATCAACAGTGGAAGTTGAAGCTCTAGAGGATAATTCCTCTTTATTCTTTGTTGCAAGTTTAAGCTCTAAAGTCCACAGCATGCGGCTGTAGTATTGTTGCCTTGGCCAAATGCCCATTTTAAAATGCTGACTGCAACTGAGGAAATGGAAGACTGAGATCAGATTTAATATTTGTAAATGGACAGTGTGTTGCCAGCTGATATGAGATGGGGGTCACAGTGAGATGATTACATTTCAGTTAAGTGTAGAGTGTGTATTTGTGGTTTGGTGGGGATATGGGGAAGTTTAATCATTTTTAGATGACATTTTTATTGTATGCTTTGGACGCAGGCCTTAAAGGAAAAGTTTAAACGTATTGGGGAGAATGCTTGGGACGAGGCATCCTGGCAGCCAGTAGGGGCTAGTAGAGGAAGTAACTTGTCTTGGCCAAGAAATAGTCCAGCACATAAACCACTCTAGCACGTTTATTCATTGTTTATACTACTTAAACTTTTCACAGTAGCATGCGTAATGTTTCTTTTTTGACCGTGGTGTGCGTATTGCTGGGCATTACAGTAGCTTCACACAATGTGAGACCTTGGAGAGTGTCGCATTTGTCCTGGACAATCGGGTAATGGGAGGATTTGCAGATCCATTCTTCAACTTCACAATCTACTAAATTACAAATGTCTGTGTCTCCAAACGTCCCCAGTTAACCTTATCGATTCTTAATTGATCCAAAACAATCAATTTGAAAATTGCAGAGACGGAGAAGCAGCCGGCAATACTAAAGCAGAAACATGCTACTACCAAGCAGACCAATCGTAGCTGCTGTAGCCTCTGCATCAGCTTAACGCAAAGGTATAAACCGCTTAAAACATGTTTGATATTCAGGATTTAAACCCTGAATGGTTTCACTATGGCAGTACTTGCACATTAGCCAGAGAGAGATTGGTCCTCAAGGACACAGAGCAGTTGACGATGTTATCAAGCAACGGTAAACATTCTTTCCCCTCAGTGTTTGCTTGCATACTATTGGGGAGGCATATTTAAACTCACGGTTAAAAACTCATGTCTAGTTCTCACTACGTTACCTCAAACATCCACATCCCCCTTTTTATGTTTTTTTCCCCACTTCAGTGTGTTTGAAATTACAGCAACTTGTTGTTCTCTATATTTTGATTTGAACAGCTGTTGTTTCCACCATGCGTTACCGTCACTTAGCAGTCTAGCATGTGTAGCATCGGTAGATTCACGCCAAGTGGCTGCACCACAGTCTCCATGTTATCCACTGTACATCCTCCTGTACACTCAAGGCTTCCTGATCTGGTACAGTGATCTAAATGGTATCCTGTAGTGTATGTTGCTCTGCCTTTTCCAGGTCCTGCAATATTGTAGCCTCTGCTACAGATGCTTTTCAGCAAGGTTATTGAAGCCTGAACCCGGGCTACTGTCAACCGTAGCGCACGCCAACACAAGAAACACCGTCAGTCAGGCACTTCTGATATGTTACTGTCGCTTGGAAAACTCTCTGCTCTCGCGTAACCTCGGTCTCTCGCATGGTGCATTCACCGACAACAGGAGCATGAACACACATTCTCCAACCGTAGCCTCAGTGTCAACTAACAGGACTGAACATAAACACATGAGCTTATCAACCTCTCAATGCAACCAGAATTCCAAATCATATAGGATTTTAAAGCACATGTAATGTAGTCTAAGCCCAGCTTAACTGGATTTATTACCTAGATTTGTTTCACTAGCTTTGTCGTATACAGTATGTATGAGTTGGGACTGATGATAATGTGGCAGTGAGCCCACAGACCTACCATCAGAATCTATCAGAGATGCATACACTTGACTTTATGGGCTTGTGTGTCATGGGAACATAAAAGTAATAAATAGCCTACAGCATACTGTTAACAGCAAATGGAGCTTCAAAGTTAGCATAAACGACATAGGTATTTATTGGGATAATTCTGACAAGGCTTTTACTGGTTTAATTGTGTTTGATACACAGAAAGAAAACAGTACAAAAGATTCAGTGTTCTCCCTTTCTTTCCTTTGTCCTTTCTTCTACACTACATTCTTAGTGAGTGGCGATCCCATTACCCAGTGCTTCAAATTATTAAATAAAGAAATCAGTGAATCAGAAACACTGATACGCAGTTCCACCCAAAGGCATTACCAGAGCACGCTGCTGAATTGCCCATCGGTGTCACTGGACTGATTTATTTATTTAATACTTGCTTGTTTGGCAGTTTGGATAGCAGTCTCCCGGGCCCTTCTCTCTCAAAAGCCGTATTTGTCCATGTGTAAGCGTGCGCGCACAAACTGTTCTGACACCTATGTGTGATGGCAAAGATTTTTTCTACCACTACATAAATCTTGAATGGGTTAGGCACTTTTAATTATTACAAAGTGCTCCGGCTCTCTCTATTTCCCTTTCTTCTTCCCGCCCCATCAGCACATCTCCCCTCTGTGGTTGGCTCTTCATGCTCGAACAGTTTTCATGCATTATTTAAGAGCTGACTATGACGAGTCATTTGCTGCCATTCTGTCTCACCTTTCCCTCCCCCAGGAGCATGCTTCATAGCTTCGATGGTGATAGCCGACCCCAGTAAGACCTTTCACTGAATTGTTTGTTTTGGTCCGTGTGAGTGGAAAAAAGATTGAAGGGAAGAATGTATCCAGAGGGGGTTAAAAGGGAAATGAGGGGTCAGCGGAAAATTGGCCACTATGCGTCTTGGGCGTATTATGTTCTTCTCAGAATAATAGCGGCAAAGTTTTACTTTACTTGGCTGTTTTAATAAAAGACATCGTTATTTTTCTATAATAAACGTGAAACTTAAAGCAGGAAGTTATATTTCTCCTCTGAAATCGAACAAAGCCGAGCTATGACTAATCGCTGGACATCGCATGTTGACAGTAGATTACCCCCAAATTCTGAACGCTACAATTGGAAAAATGGTCAAAACTCTGAATAGATGAGACAAATGTCTTGAATGCCAGTCTTTGTTGATGACTGTGTGACACCGGCAAATATTTTCTAAGTTATTGTGCATACAGAATGCTACTAACTCAGCTTTTGAAAGGGGTCCATTAGTCCCCTTGTGTGATGGAATACCTTGCAAGAGCAGAACTTGAACTCTTGTGTATAATAAATGGAGAATGCAGTAAAAATTTCAAGGTAGCGCTTAAGTGCTTTCCAGTGTGACTTTAAATAGCTAGGGAAAGAGAGTTTTCACTTTTTGAGCAAAGCAGATGTAATTTTAATTCTCACTGACAGGAAATCGATGCAAAAAATATACTGTAATGATGTGGGGCGCTGGTGCTTTAATGCCCAAGATATTGATACACAGAAATCCTTGAGTGTGAATATGATACATCCCCAAACGTATCTAGTGCCCAAAGACATGTAAAGTGCTATTTGTGACAATAATTGTACAGCAGTCGCGGACATTAAGTGCACTTTATTCCCTTCTGAGTTGTCAGGTTGTGACTGACATGAACATGCGCGGCTGTTCATTAAGAGGGTCAGTGCAGAACGCTGTTACGAAAGAGCCCATCATCAACCGCCGGCTGACTAATTATGACTAATTATCCCCTTTTTGTAGAGACCAAATATAACCGAGGTGATGCGATTCTTTTTCCTTCTCCCTTCCCACCGTTGACATGTGCTTAACATAAGGTTTCTTTTTTTTCTACCTTCATCTGATGCGCGTACAGTGTGCATAATCACATCTTTAGAGTGGAAAGATGAAACCTGGCTAAAAGCATCGGGGAGCGAGGGGAAGTTTGACAGGCAGCATGCAGGCGTATCATGGCTTCTTGTCAGACTTTGCAGGCACAGCTGATACAATGGAGACAGGCTGGAGTATCAAGGCACAAACTTCAGTGAGTGCGCACAGTACAGTACCATCCCTGTGGAGTCGTGATCATTAAGTCCTTCGAGGACCAGGCTCGCATATTGATTTTGCGTACGATCCCAATTTGGCAGATTTTGATAATTCCGATGCCCCTCAGCAGAATAATAATGGCAGAACGTCATGAATTGTGAAGTGTCGAAGTGATCCAAGGGCCAGATCCACACAGCCTTAGTATTCTCCTTGTAGGAGGTAGGAGTTTTATGAAAGAGTTGCTGTTTTTATCCTGGTATTACTTTGAATTATGCAGCGTCAAAGCTGCTGGATGGGCCTCAGGAATTTTTTAAAAATGTGAAGAACGTTCGTGTGTCTTTGGCAGGTCACGGTATGCTTTAGATTATGCTACACGGCTTCAAATATCATCCCCAGGACACTGACTTCTGGTAAACGCTGCGTTTTTTGGATTTTTTTTTTTTTTCATTCACAGTCTGCGTCTGCTCTTCACTCTGATGTTGTTGGTCTGGTCTGTGTCTGCATTTGGACAAGCGGTAAATGAAAGCAAATGGCTTGAAGTTTCATTGCATTTAGCATTCTTGCTGGCTAGCTCTGGCACTTTTACTGCACTTTCAGTGAGCAGGCTTTGGTCTGCTCCTTCCTCTTAAAACCCCAAGCACCATCTGTTGTCATTAGTGTCCAGCATTCATGATATAGCAAGACTGCTGCCTCTGTCTGCTTCTCCCCTGCAATCTATACCACCTACTTTTTTGTACTCTTCGGTATATTTTGCGACTGGAAGATGGACTAGTGAAAAACTACTCTCTGTGAATAAATATATATTTCTTGCATTGCTTTATCTTATATTAACCTAAAAACTGCCTGTATTGACTTTTATGGTGCACAGTGATTTGAATGTTGGTAATAGGCCTCAACATAATGTCTTTTCTGAGTTATGCAAAAATTTGAGTGAATGTTTTGTCCTTTTTGAATTTAATTTATTGGGTTTCTGTCTCCTCCCTCTCTATTGCAGATCATATAAAGCGGAAGATTCGCCGGCGGCCTTCTTGGGGGCGGGGCATCATACGTAAGAAGAAGAACTACAAGAAAGGAACAGAAGAGGAAGAGGAGGAGCCAGAGGCAGAAGCGGAAGCTGCAGGGCCCAGTGACTCGTGTTTGACTCAGGATGAGGATTCCTCCTGTGATACTACAGGTCCCCAGCCCAATGGCCACCATCCCCATGCCCCATCCACAGAGGAGGAGAGCTCCAATGAACCCCCTGTCATAGCCCCTTCTCAACCTCCAGATGCCAATGAAGCCAGAGAGGAGCCAGCACCTAAGGAGGAGGAGCCCACAGCCAAAGAGGCAGAGTCTGAGAACACAGAGAAACACAGCGAGCCACATTGCCTCAGAGGCAGTTCCCAGCCCATTGCAGATGGGGAGAGCCAGGCCAAACAGGCTTTCCAGCCTTTGATTGAAACGTCCGAGTCCTCAGACGCTGAGGTCCAGCCCAAGCACACTGTTGGTCTCCTAGTTTCTCAAGTGGACTGTGTAAATGGAAATGAGTCAATGGATAGCCTAGACTCAGAGGGCCTCAAGAAGAGCAGCGAGGCAGAGACAAGGACTCCTCAAAGCAAAGCTGAGGGCTCGAATATGCCAGAACAGGAAGAGCACAAAGACAGAGATGAGAGCAAACCAACTCAGGAGCACCATCCCCAGGATGGGAGGGCAGGGACAGATACTGCTGAGGAAGATCAAGATATACAAGGTATTAAGCTAGATGTAGGATCATTAGCACATTGCTTAATTAGTTTTCCTGCCTGTAGCAATACTTAAAAATGCAAATGTTTGTTTTGAGAAAAGTGCATTTAAAGTTACTTTTTCTATTAATTGTACTTCCCAATTGTTCAGTTCTATTTGTGCTGAGGCAAAATGAACTAAATGTGTTTATTCGTGCACATCCAACCAATGCATCGCCTACCACTTATTTATGATACATTTCTTTTTTGATTATCATCCAGCTCTTCTGCTATATGCTTCTTTTAAAATAGGACAGAAGACATGAATAATGCAACATAAGTCACATAGCATAGAAAATACTGTGCGTAGCAGATGATGCATTCCACAGAGAAACTCCAGGGGTTTGAAAGTTATGCGTGCATTTGTAGACATGTCTTCTGATCCCAGGATGGATTTTTTTCCCCCATAAAAACATCAGCAATATTTGTTCATTCCTCCTCCAACTCTGACATGGATTTCGTTTCTTTGCCGTAAGCCTTTTGCTAAAGTGTAGTGTTTGTGTTGGAGAAGGCCAATAAGTTTGTGTTTGATTATGGGCCTCTGTTTTTGCTTACAATGGGCAGAGGCCAGCTGGAAGATTGTGGTGGTAGTGCAGATAAAAGACGGAGAAGCCATCAGAGAAAGACACGATCAGACAACAGAACACAAACAAACTGCGACTCCTTAACCAACTGACAACCCAGCTCCTCTGCCCCCCCTCTCTAGTCACAAGCTGAGCCAGGCCTTTTGTTTCCATCAAAGCGTTTCTTGAACACTGTTATAAATGGACAGGAAATAAGCCAGATGTGAAATACTGTGCACTCAATAGCTGCTAGTAGCCTCAAATAGATTTTCTTTTTTATACTGTAGTTTTCCATTAATCTTGCAGACATGGCAGTTTGAATGTATTTTCCTTGAAATTGTCCATTTGTGCTGTTCAGTCTTTCATGAAAAGAGCAAAATTGAGCCTCAAATTTAGCTGGCCTGGTTAGGTTATTTTTGGTCGCAGTCCTACATCTTTAAATGTTTTATATCTCCCTTTGTTAATGTTCCTTCCATCAATCATGCATTTATCTTGTCATAGATGGTTCCAAAGTGAGGAAATGCAAGTGGAGCCTGTCGGAGCAGCAGAAGGGATCCGCTGAAGGGGCAGAGGAAGAGCCGCAACCAGTCCCTCCCCGTCCTCCAGTAGTGGTTGACCAGCAGCGACTTTTGGTAACATTATTATTATTATCATCACAAAAGAAATGCAAAAAAAAAAAACAAACAAAACATTTCTTTTCTTGTTTCCCCTGAATCCACTTCTGCACGACATCAATACAGACATTTTGACATATCACAGCAGGAAAACCGTAGGTGTAAATAATTGAGGTAATAATCCCTCCATTCCGTTTAGATGCGTCAGGCTCCTGGTGTTGTGAATATGATAAAGCCATCTTTAATGTTATTAGTGACACCTGAACTTTCCCATTTATTATCTAAATAATACAGTGTGGTCTTAAAGTTATGAAAGCATAAGCTATAAAAATATTTATTGCTTTACATGAACGTTAAGTGGAGACTTTGACAGGAGAACTGATATAGAAGTATGTTTTATAGGCTCTTCTTGTAGTCTTAATTCACTGATTAGCATCAATTTTGGTTATGTGGACATATTTATAAATTGTTATCATTTATTCATTGCCCCTTTGTATTGGAGTACTGTAGCACTGGGAATTGCCAGAGCCCCTAGCTTTAACAAGCAACTTAGCATTTAAACACACGGTTTAATAATGGCAACTTACATACAAATGACTTCCCCTTTGGCATACGTTTTACACCCAGATATATGTAATGTGGTTATTGTTAATCTTTCACTGTACTGTCAGATGCAACTTTGTTTTCTTGTGGCACCATTTGTCGACAGGTTCATTATGTTTAATTAAGAATAGCGCTAAAATTCAGAAGTCGCTGGCCTCAGGGCCGGATTCACTAATTCTCAAATAATTAGCAAAGAAATACCCCATGGAAAATCTGCCGTGAGGATTTTAAGACCCCGCTCCATGCCTCATCCTCATCGTGCTTGATTTTACACAGCCGTCATTCTAATTCAGACCATGACGGATGTAACAGCTGGAGTGATTTGTCATTGTGCTCGGCTATGGATTGGAGATTTAACAGGTGGTGTGACCTGTATCTAACTAATGTTCTGGTAACGCGAAGATGAACATCTTTATGGGGGAAAATGCAATTAAACAAAATGCCTGTGGTCCTTTTTTGTGATCTTGATTACTTAAAGCATTTATATTTTAGTGGTTGATATCACTGTTGATATGTTGGAGCACTTGAACACAGCAGCACTCTCCAAAATTAAAAAATACTAACGCTTTTAAAGAAAGGATGGATCATTTTCATTAAATAGAAATGCCCCACATCCCACCAGTAGATAAGAAATATGTTGGAATATAGTCTTATTAGTTGCAGCAGAGCCAACTGTGGCAAACTGTCATATTTCAGAACTGGCTAATTAGACTGGGATTATTGAAAAGAAAAGCTGTAATCTAAAAATGTTGCCAACATGCTTTTGTTTTTGTCTCATTTAAGTTCACATGTGTGCTTGTTGTTGCAATAATGTTGTTGACACGGTGGGCAAAGGGTGCCTTTTAAATGAAACCACTTTGGTTCATTTCCGTGGTCTTGATTGGTGCCCCAGATTGCACAAATACACACTCAAATATGTACTGTAGTTTGCACACAGAAGTATTGAGTGTCTTTTTAGCATTTTGATTCAAACCTTTCATTAGCTTCTTGCTATAGATGACAAAATCTGGTCCTGTCCTTTAATAAAACCAAAGTTAAGTTCACTCTTGAGGTATAGCCTTACTTTCTTTTTTTATTCCGATGAGTCATCAGCAATTTCCCTTTTTCTTTTTTTTCTTCGACATTTCATAGTATATAAATATATATAAAATAGTGATGTTCTGCCTGCAGGTAAGCTGTAAGCTGACCTGAAGTAATTGAGAGATCAGAGAAATGTGTCCTTCTAAGTAGCCTGCTGCATAAAATTACCTTTTGTGCTCAAACGTTTATGAGCAAAATTAGCCGAAGGAACGAGCCAGTATACGACAATCAGCTCAGGCCAGCTTCCTCTGAAGACAAACCGTTCATGTTGCTTTTAGTGAGCCAGCTCAGGTAACCAGACCTGTTCTTCCATCGTCTTGCTGGTCCTATGTCACAGAGAAAAACGAACCCAGAGAAAGTGAGAGAAAGAGAAATGTCATATCGCAGGTGCTCTGTGGTGCTCATCTTAGACGCCTTCTGCTGCTGGTATTAACTAATCCCCTTGTCTTTCATCTATTGTGTCGCTTTCACACATAGAAAAGGTTAAGCAGAGTTGGTGCTTGGAAAATTTGAAATCTGGCGTTATTTCACTGGGGCCTCCGTTGCAGAAAATACTCTTTTTCTGTTGAATGGGATTTAAGGTATGGAGGATGGTGAAGTTCAATCATGGGTGACCGGTCTTAAGCTTCCTCAAGATCTATAGGTCTGTTTTAGAGTTGATGCTGTCACACTGCCCTTCTCAGTTGGATAACTCCTAACTTCTTAAGCTTATCCCTCCTTTCCATTCATACCACAGTTACGCCACCGTTTCGCTCCTTTCCATCTTTCCACCATCAACACTTTGCGTGCTTTATTTGTGAACGTAGGAAGGAGCCAATTACAGGCCCAGACCGTGTTCTCTCAATCAACAGGTGTTGTTCCCTGCAAAATCTGAAGGAAACAAGGTTATGACTCAAACATGAGCTCCTCTCTGCTTCGCTAAATCTGCCAGCTCCGTCCTAGGATGCGTTCAAGTAACACTGTGGTACTTTTTAGTGTCACGCTATGGGTCCCACCTAATACCCCAAGTGTAAATTGGAGCCTCGGCTCAGTGGGCTCCCTTGACAGCACTTCCCACTGATCGGATAGGGGGGGGTTCGGTTTTAGGGCGCAGCGTGTAGTGTAATTGGTGTAAAAGAAGTGTTCTTCTGACATGCGCATACTTCTTTCCCCCATGCTCCAAAGTGACATCCAACTATCAAGCCATTATCTAGTGACTTTTACCCGTGTCCCGTGAGGATGATGGGGACGGTGGGGTGGGTGGGGGTGCACATCTTGTCTGGCTGCACTTGACTCAGTCTTTCAATCTGATTGACAGGCTTTATAGTTGGCTTGATTTTAGTGCTTCAACTGGCTGCCCCCATGAACAGCCACACACGGCACTAATCTGGAGTTTTATTTTTTAGTAGGGGGGGTAAGGCAGGAGATATCTTAAAGAAACAGATTGTGAGAAGAGAGGACTGTGAATAATTGCTTTTTCATCCCAGGCTTACGGAACAAATTGAATTTCCGGTGCGCGGGATAAGAGTCACCATTTAAGCAGATATTTGCTGGCACGGCTGGGACTGGCATGTTGCCTGATGCGTGTTGGGGCCCACAGTGAGCGGCGCACTGTTCCTTCTCTCTTCAGTCATATTCATTGATTGTGGAGGGCTCATTATTCCTGACTTTTAACTTGATGGAAGAGGCTCTGAAATCTCTCTGGAATTAAATACGTCTGAGTGTTATGAGTTTGTTCACAGACCCTACACTCAAAGCCTGTAGGACAGAGGTGGTATTATTTCAACATTCACACCCCGCCTTTTAGAGCCACGGCGCAGTTATTTGCTCTGATTCACTTAGTAAAATCAAGTTCTGTTATTGCCAGTTTCGCTGAAATGATGCTTGATGCTGTCTGGATCAAAATGAATTCCTCATCATGAATAAATAGGTCCTGAGGCGCGTTTCTCTCACTACTCCAAAATATCTTATTCTCAGCAGTTTTCTTTCATCAATGATCAGACACTTGTCCACAGATGGGCTATGAGAAGTGGTGCTGACGATTGCAGATGAGAATTCGGTAACAAGAAATCCAATCTGGCCCTGCAATTTTTCCTCCATCTTACCAAGAACACACAGATTATCGTCTCCTCTGTTGTTTTCTCCAGCAGCTGCCTAAAAAGCTAGTGTTTCTAGTTGCTGGCAGTATGGAGTCTCTTGGCTTGATGCTTAGCATCTTACAGCATGTCAGGATTTCCTGTTTTAGAGAGGCCTGTCAACAGAAATGGCCCTATTTAAGTTTGTCATCTTCCTTCATTTTTAGTACTAATAACAGCAGGGGCCCCTCTGGCGAAGTAGCCATGCCACATGTCGATTCAAAGGAGAACAGCGTAATAGTAGTGCTGGACTAGTGTTTGATTGTCAATAAAAATAGATGACATTTGAAGTGCTTCTTTTATTTCCATTCATTCCCACTGATGGCCTTGACAGTGCTGCAATTTGTCTGTAATTGCGCTCACATAGCTGTGCCTTTTGGCCATGCATGTAAGGGCCAGTCATGTCAATAAGCTCACACAACATAAACATACCAGTCTCTGTTATATTCTTCATATTCCGTCTTGGTTTTCGCTCTTTGCCAAGCCTTCAAGGTGATTTATTATGCCCTTTTGCAGGTTGCTCAACTCATGCATCTCAGTCAACACTCGGCTTATATCCACAACAGCTTTTGATAATGCAGAATTTGTGCTTCTGATTAGCTTTACAGTAAATGAAAATGTAATTTTAAATACTTGGCTTTACTTTTGTCGAGTTAATAGCAGCCAACAGAATGGCCTTTTCAGTACTTCACTGTGAAGGTTTGCAGAAACAGAAACATGCAGCAACAGCCTGAGGGGACACCATACTGTTAAGATGATATTACATTTGCTAGTTAATAGGCTGAGTGGGATTCCAATTCAGGTAAAATAAAATGAAATGCTGGAAATATTATCCAACTAATATTACTCTCAAGCCTAGCATGCCTTTGATTCACTGTCTGTTAGCAATTAAACTGAATGTGAAAGTAGGCTCGTGGTAACAAAATACAAGCCCCCATCACATGACTGCTCAAAATCCCTTGATAACAGAAATCCGCTGTTCATACCTAGATGTGTCCAGCTTCTGTATATCTTTGAAAAACATATTCTCATAATGCAAAGCAAACTTGCTGCCTGCTCAGCAGGTTTCTCCCCAACACACATACAAAGCACACTGCACATGCAAAGGACATTGTATTGATTAACCTTTATTTCCCTTGAGGTATACCTTAAGTTTAATCATAGCTGCTCAATAGCTAATCCTATCCCTAACCTTGACCCGGACTTGTTCTAAATGACATTTTTGTCTTCTCTGCATTTGCTTTGTAAACACATATCCATGAGGTAATTTTGCTAGGGCACGCGGTTTGCTTGGGCCGGTCCATGTAAAGAAGTCGGTGCTAGGGGTTCTCCTCCTTTATTACCTGGTGATATTGGATCTCTGTCTTGAATCTGTAATATATTACATTTCTTTCCTGTAGCCAGGGTACCACAGGCATTATTTTTCATATGCTTACCTATTTTTTTCTACCTATTTTTTTTTTTTTTTTTTAGTCTTTATTCTTTAATACTTTTTTTCTCCCCAAAACCCGTCGGGATAGAAACAGCAGAACTGAAGTTATGTATTTGTATTTCTTTACATCTCTCATTGTATTTATTATTTATTTCTTATTTGTTTGACCTCCTCAAACGTAACTATACCATGATATCTCCTTGCTACCTGAAGGGGTATTTCTATCAAAGTCAGACTGATATTGGATTTTTCAGGCTGATGCTGTTTTTGGAGTTTTAAAAATCATTCAGATTCCTTATTTATTTATTGCTAAAATATGTACAAAGTGAGACATTTCAAGTTGAGAGAAACTTAGAACTATCATGGTCTGGTGTGTTTATTGATCGGTTTTACTGCTTAGAACTCAATTTAAGACTTGGTTAGAATTTGAAAAACACCTACTGACTCACAGTTGATAATAAAGTAACTACTTTATTGATTTATTATTAATTATATTATGCTTGACTTGTGAACATAGTCAATAGTTCAGTACATGTTAATCATTAATATACTGTACATTTATTTTTATTTAATAATTTTGGTGTACATCTGAATTCAGCTTTATGCTTCAGAGCACACATTAAAATCTTATGTAATAGAGTACCACCTACAATATCGTGACATTAATATGATCAATACGTTAAATTACGCAGTTCGCGCAAACTTTCCACACATGATTTTAAATACCCCTTTCTTCTCCGTACTAAAATAAAGAGCTGCCAGATGACTCGACTTTTTCCTATAAAATATTGGACGCACTGTAGCACTGTTCTCTATTTAAGATGATTTGTCTACTCCAGCAGCTTTTTACATGGCCGACTGAAAGGGAACACCATTTCATTTTAATGTGCTGGGACCATGGTAATATGATTTATCATGATTGTCCCTGACCCTTGTAACACTATCAATATTGCATTACCCATGTGACCGAGTGCCCTGTGGGCCACGTTGTTTGCCGCTCTTACTGAATTTTTTTTTAAATCAGCAAATCACCATCGACTGGCTCAATATCTAGCCATTGCCCCCAACTAAAGGCTTTTGTGGTTTTCACGGTAACAGAAGAACCAGAATCATTTATAATTCATTCATTTGCTAGTATGAGAGACAAATAATCTAAGCTAAAACAGGAAGAAGGAAGTGAATTGTTCTTTTAGAGGGAGATATTGAAGGCTTAATAGTGTCCCTTGTGACGGAGACTGTTGGGTTTCAGATGCTTGTTGTTTTTCCCCCACTGCCTGCTAACCCTTTCTCTGTCAGTTCTGAGGAAGTCTCTTTCTTACACACAGACACATGCATGTAGCTAGAAAAACCTCCAGAGACTGAAGAAGATCCTCTACCATATCATAGCCAGTAATTCAATTGTTTGGATAAGGCTTTGTGTGGTAGATGCGTGTAACCTGAAGGAAGAGCAACATTTTGCACATTTTGTCATTGCTGGCAATTTCTGCCATCATTTCTGTGCTGACATGTTCCAACTTGTTCTAATTATGTATGGTTAACATTAGTTTTTTGGAAGGGTGGCATCAGTTTACTATGAAATTTGCCCTTTATGTTTACAATGGCAATATTGATCTCAACATAGATTTCTATTTTGTTTGCTTTGACGCCACTTATGACGGTAATTGGTAACTGCACATATATCTTTGGAACTTACTTCTCAGAGATGCAAACATTGTCACAGGTGCTACCTTTTTTTTCCCAGTCAATTTAATATTTGAATATCAGATCCACTCACCTTTTCTTGCAGAAAAATAACTGCTGTTGGATTTTTCATACTAAATGTCTGCAGCTTGCAGCTGTAATTGTACGATGGAATTTTGTAATACTGTAAAAGAGAGAACTCTCACAGTTTATTTATTTTCTTACCTCATTTAATCCTTGATACTGACTTAAACATTTATCTAAATGAAAATATTCAGGATTGCCACTATATTTGTCGAATTTGACATGTGTGGCCATGGCCACCAATATTACTCCATATATTACTATTCTGCTTCTCTTAAGCCACGGAAATCATACCTCCTGTTCCATCTGTGGTCTTAAGAATCATGGGAATAGACAGAGCTGTGAGTAAAGGATGTGAGTAAAGACAGGGAGAGGAAGATGGAGCGGGGAGTTTAGAGGGGGTGAGGTTAAATGGCCCATGTCAGTAGTAGTCTTTAATGCATGGGATTACTGCCCTTTTGTGTGCTGTGAGCTCACTCAGTCACTGAGCCTGTGTAAGACACACTCACACCATTTACCCCACGCTGTCGCCAACATCCTGATCAGGCTGACAAAGGGAAGTGCACCGCTGCAATCAGCCTGGTAACTGTAAGAGGGGAATAAAGGGGATGGAGACTGCAGGAGGAGGAAAGTCACGAATGAGAACAGAGCGAAAAGAGAAATACATTGGAAAGAAAGGTTGTTGTGCTAAAGCATTGTCTGAAAGGGGGTTGAAGAAGAGGTCACGGGAGGCTTTGTAAAACATTAAAAATGCTTGAGGTGAATAGATAAAGGCGAGAAGGTGCATTATATAGTACTCAGATCCACTTAACTTAGTCCGTAATGAAAGATGGAAAGAAAGACCATTAGATGAAAGGAAGGCTGCAGAATTGGCTCACATTAATACACATGCGAGATGGGTTGAAATGATGCTAATTAAAGCTTTTATGTGCATGTGTTCTTAAAATTGGCACATCACTGTGATGTGCTCAATCTGGTCCCCTCCGAAACCTGAGATCTCTCCTGATGCTAGATAGACCAGAGTTGATGTATAAAAAGCAGAGAAAAGACCCCAATAAAACATATTCAATATGGAGCAGCTGAAGGCACATTTTGGAGCTCGGTGTAATGGCAATTATCGCTTTGTATGAATTCGGAATATTAAAGATTTTTTTTCAGTAATTTCAGTGTCTGTATGTAGCCTTTATTTGTCTGGGGACTCAGTTATTAGATTGGCCAGGTTGAGGCTTTTTTTTGTCAAAGGCATATTACTAGCAAATCCTCCTATATAGATTAAGTTATGGAAGTGTGAATATCTGAAAGCAATTATCTCCTCAAAGTCACGTTTCCAGGCGCTTGAGTTCGATGTGGTGACCATTAAATGAAAGTTGAGCTGAAAACGTGGGGGAAATGCGTTTCTAGTGACGGTATACAATGGAGGGAAGAGGTTGACAGTCTTCTCACTGCTATATTTAAAGACAAGTTAATTTACTATTTTCAGACATTTATGTAGATAATGGCACCATAAAGTAAAGATGGAAAAAACTGTTTTCATTTCATTAGGAGCCGAAGTTATAATATGTTTTCTACATGAAAATATCAATGTTTCCAATGATGTTTGAACCCCAAAAATGGGTCATTTCATTCAATCGAATGCCGTGTTTCATTGTGACTGGCATCAAACCCATCAAATTAACATATCGTGAATATACTGTACCTTTTCAGGTTAGATCTATCGTCATTAGCATCCACATATACAGTTGTGTTCAAAATAATAGCATTCCAACATCACTAACCAGATCAATCGCTGTTTTTGTCAGAAATGATACTGCTTCTTGGCAAATAGTTTACTAGTAAATGTAGTAGGGTAATAGAAAACCAACAAACCTGACAGTCATGACATGCATGCTGCTGATTCTGTGTAATTGAATCATTAATTGAAAGGGGTGAGTTCAAAATAATAGCAGTGTGAAGTTCAGTCACTGAGGTCTTTCATTCTGTGAAAAAACAACAAACAGTTGTCAAACAGGGGGCTCTTATTCAAAAGGACAAAAGCAGCAAATACTGTACATGTGGGTTATTGCGCATTTCTCTCTAAACATCGCAGTTAAATGGGTCCTTCCAGACCTTCCTGAAAAGGACAGCACAGAAATTGAGAAAATGATTGGCTGCTGAGCTAAAATGATCTCATATGCTTTAAAATGGTAACCAAAACCAGAAAGACTTGTAAGATAACTGAAAACTACCAATTGAATGGATCGAAGAATAACCAAAATGGCAAAGACTAAATTTACCAGTGACTACCACAACAATTACACCTTTGTGAAGCCAAGCTGTTGGCAAGAAGCCCCCTTAAAATCCCACTGACATGTGCTGAAGAGGTTACAGTTTACAAAAAACACACTGACTGGCCTAAAGAGAAATGGCGCAACCTTTTTTTTGGACTGATGAAAGCAATTGTGCTTATTGGGCGCAGTTTGTCAGACGACCCGCAAACACAGAATTAAAGCCACAGTACACTGTAAAGCATGGTGGTGCAAGCATCATGAAATGGTGATGTTTCTTCTACTATGGTCATGTTGGTTTATGCCAAAGAGGAAATGCCCTTGAAATGGATGTTTCAACAAGACAACAACCCCAAACACACCAGTAAGCAAGCAGCATCTTGGTTCTAGGCCAATAACATAAACGTTATGGAGTGGCCAGCTCACTTCCCGGACCTTAATCCAATAGAAAAATTGTGGGGTGAGAATCAGAAATGCTGTTTCTGAGGCAAAAAAATTAATAAATGCAGAAGAATTGTGGAATGTAGTGCAGTCGTCCCTGGCTGGAGTACCTGTTCAAGGGTGCCGGAAGTCGGTCGACTCCACGTAGCACAGATCTGGTGGTTCTCAGAAACAGTGGTTATGTAACACATGATTCACAGGAAGGCTAAATATTTAAGCATTTTATTTTATACAGTGAATGTATGAGTTTGTAAAGAAAAACAGCCTAGTATTCCTTTTTCTTCACTTTCCGAAAAGTAATAACACAACTGTAGTAAATAAACAAGTAATGCAGCGACAGAAATAATGTGAAAAAGGGAAAGCATTCTTAGTAAATTATAATTTCTGACAAGGCCTAATACTGTCCCCTGTCACATCCTGTGGTATTTTCCGGGAAGTAAAAGCATAATCAGAGCTACTTAATAACATTTTCTAAGTATAAAGTTAATATAACATCAACACCACTTAGTTTTGTGGTGCTTGCTCCTGCGTGTGTGTGAAGAGCTTCATGGAAGTTGGAACCAGTTGAAATACTAACTGTCTGATCTCAGTATCAGCTCATGTTCTGCTAGAGGAAAGGCTTCCCAACCGGTATTGTTCTTGAGGCTAAACTCCTCCTCATGCCCTGTCATCGGATTAAGTTTCTATTGAAGTTTCACTTTATTTTAAGCCTTAGTTTCCCTTTAATCAACATTCATTTAACAAAAATCATTGTCAGATGGAGTTCAGTGATTAATACAGCGCTAACCTTTTTGCCTCCGCAATTTTTCTTTTGCTCACTGTAATTATCTCTCAGACGCTTACTGATGAGAGGCTCTGACAAACATCCATGTCATATTAATCATGATATGCCTTGATTTTATGTGTTTAACACGTGGTCCACTCTGTCTCACTCTCCCCCTCTCTCTCTTGCGCGCACACACCATTTAATTTCTGTTGAGGTTTATCTGTTTGCCTTATGTCGGTGATGATAACTTTAATTATTGTGCCTTTGCTGTCTCAGTCCATGCATTCTGATGAGCTCTGTGTTTAAATAGACACGCATATACACACAGGCTGTGGCTTGGGTAGAATGTGAGTAACAGGTCAATTAAAAGGGCCTTTGACTGTCCAGAATGTTTTAATTAAAGTAGCAGTGAAATGTAAACTTGGTTCTAATTATGATTAGCCTTAATTAGCTGTCACTCTGATCTTAATTGCTTTTGAGTAGAGCTGACCTCCAAAAGCTGCATCTCCACGCACCAACATCAGTGCTTTGCTTCTGCCATCACTTATTCAGCACTGTGCAAACTGTCTGTGTCTGTACCATCATTCCCTCTCATGGACTCATAGGAATAGCGTATGGTGTGCATCACATTTGTTTGCATCATTTCCCGCAGGCTCTTCTGGATATGGTGGTGAAGAAGAGTGAAGGCTACAGCGTGGAGCAGCTGGAGAGACTGTACTCCCTTCTCAGCCAGTGTATCTACCATCACCGCCGAGAGTACGACAAGACCCAGCTACTGGAGGTCAGGCATATTCTGCTTTAGCATTTAGGAAGTGCTTTTAAGTGTCTGGTTGTCACTTGCCAGGTCATTAGGTGCACTAGGGAAAATGAATGCATTCTAATCTCGGCTTCATGACTGTTCTAATGTTCGGTTCATGTTGAAACTCCGACAGAAAGGTGGTAATTCAACTGGATGATCATTGAAGTGAAGTGTTTCTATCATTCAGCCCAGCTCAGTGACTAAAATGTGTGTCAGTGCAACTCAATACAGTTCAACAGTACGAACTGCAACCTCCAAAATGAAAACATAGTTGAATCAACAGCTCTCTCAGTTATTTGACTACCATAACCTTCATGAAGATAAGATTTAGTTCAGGACCATTTGTTTTCAATAGTGGACCTGATGTACTAATCAAAATAAATCATAACGTAAGTGTTTCCATTATTATAATAATACATTGCAACCACCTGCCCTTTATTTCCTTCACTAACACTTCTACTAGGAGCCCCGTTAGCTTACAGCAGTAAAAACCTCCTTCTTGAAGGGACCATCCACCAACACTTGAAAGGTAGCCGTAGCTACACAGTCAACGTGCAGCGGTACTGTAAATTGTGCATTGCTCCATACATAACGTTAGCTAGCTTCACGTTATCAGCACAACTAGCAAAGTTAGATTGAAAGTCAACAGTTTACTATAAATTTGGTAACTTTGGTAAGTTACAGACGGACTGATAAAAAAAACGCATGATCTTATTCTGTGTGCCATATACTGTATAAATAGCTTTTAATAGCTGGAATAGCATCATGATTAGGGGCTTTTATTAAGACAGTAGATTGTACCGTTATCTGCGAGTTGGCTTGTTGGATGACACAAAATGAAGTAGCTGATATTGATTCCAACTTTTGAAAGAAGAACGTTTCATGCTTTGCTATGACAGAAAACTCAAGGTCTCAAAATTGTAATATTTTTTTTTTTTAAATAAGACATAGTAGACAATATCCTTTAAAACTAATCAACAGATCTATTGATATTTAAAGAAACTGGTAATTGCAGCCCAGTGTTATGACTCCAACTGCTCATCTTTTCGACACACAGTTGCCCTGTCACCCCGTTGCTAGCCATTCAGCAGCTCCCATTCTCTTAGAATGGTTAGAAAACAGGCAGCATTAGTAGTTCTTCAAGGATTTATTGAGGTGAGATGCTCTGGTGGACAGATAATGCATTTTATAGCTTTATTTTTTCATTTCGTCCTGCAGAATTGACCTTGTTCTGGCGGAATAGCCGAGTCCAAGTAATTTGTTTCACAATGCCAAGTGACACGTTGCATTGTTTTTTAAAAACTGGCAACATTCATTGAAGTATTAACATTCCAGGCATGATGGAAAAGCAGAGAAATGATACGTGCGAATAACTGTCTTTTTCAAGTCTTTTAGAACACTAGACATATATATATATCCATGCGCGCTGAAACAAGACATAGTGTTTAGCAGTCACCAGAGCCATTATACAACACGGAGGGATTTTTGTATCAGTGGCCTTTTTGCTCCCAGAATATGACCTAATGAGGACTGTGGAGACTCTAAGTGAGATAAAAGAATGTATTGAATGCCTGTGATACATACAAACATGAGTGAGTGCAGGAACTGGGATTCAAAACAGTCCTTAAGGGAGCTCCGCAGTATATTCTACACAGTGTTCATGTTATTTGGATTGTCAAATTTACTCTGCTTCCACCAGAACTTGATTAAAAACTATGACTTGGCTTTTGCTGTCTAAAAAAAAATTACAAGTTCAAATCGTATGGTACCGTATGGTACAAAGTTACAATTAAATATTTCTTACAAATACAGTTAAGCCTGCATGACAAAGGAGGTTGACACTCCTTAAAGTGTGATAACTATCACTAAGCCCTATTATCTTTGGAAAAAAAATACAAATAATGTAACTGTTGCGTGCCAAGTAAAGGTTAAAGAAAGAACCTCGGGATACGGTAACTTTTTCTTTCTTTGTTCCTAATCTCCTTTGACATTGTTCCATACAAAAAAAAGCTGCTGTGTGTATTTTCCCGGAATCCCATCTGGTCATCTGCTGCTGCTGCTGTAGGATGTCAATGCAGACAGGGGGCCAGGAATGGCAATGTCCTGGCGCTGTTAGCCCGAGCTGGCTGTCAGGATGTCAGAGAGAGGAAGCGGCAAAGAGAGAGAGGGAGAGGGAGAGAGAGAGAGAGCAGTCTGCCAGGTGGTGCCGCCTGTCGACAGGCTGGCTGGTGGAGGGGGGTAGTGTGTGTGTGTGTGTGTGTGTGTGTGTGTGTGTGTGTGTGTGTGTGTGTGTGTG